>BQNB010121266.1:0-17793 GCA_026074375.1 Tanacetum coccineum
TGATCCTTATTATGAAAATGATTGTGATAATGACAAACAGACCAAGAAAAGGGATTCTATAGGTCTGATGAAAGTGACAGTGAAGAGTCTTTAAAGTCATATGATTATCTTAGTGATGGAGAACAGTATTCAACTAAGGAAAAGGATGTACAAATTTAAGAGTGGTGGTGCAGAGGTACAAGAACCCAATCAAAATGAACAAAATCCTCCCTCTCAGGATAAAGGGTTTGCAACACCACTAAGGATGTTTGATATGGGTATAAGTGACACCGTCAAAGAGCATGAACAAGATATGGATATTTTGATGAGGAGGATAAAAGCAAAGGGTAATAATTTAAAAGATCCTTTTCATTTTGTTCATAAAACAGAAAGGTATCCGCTTTATGGTGAAGCCACTCATTGGAAATTGAAGAAACCAAAGGTATAACATTTTATTATTCTGTTTTGTTTCAGTGAGAAGTTGTATCATTTGTTTCAATTTACTAATTATTCATTATTTATTGTTTTGACAACTTGGTAAAAAGTTTGTTAGGGTGGAGCAATTTAAAAAATGTCTTACATACTACGCGTTGGCAAATGGATTTAGTTTATGAAATGAAAGGTCTTCAATAGATGAGGTAATTGCAAAGTGTGGGCAGAGAAAAGAAGTTATCAAGGATCCTAGTAAGGGTAAACAAAGAGCTTACAAGAAATTCCCAACCAAGGATCCAAATGAAGTGTCTTCTCATTCCATTTGTCCTTGGAGGTGTTACGCCAAAAAGTTGAAGGTAGATGGTTCATTTCAGGTAATATCTTTGAAAGATGAACACACCTGTGTTAAAAATTTCAACTATGGGATGCTTATTAATTACAAGTGGTTAGGAAAACACTTTGGAGATAAGATTAGGGCCAATCCAAAGATCACACTTCATGCTCTAGCAGATTTGGTTATGAAAAAATATAGTTGTATTATCAGTCCAAACCAGTATAGGAGAACAAAGGAATATGCATTAAGTGTAGTTTGTAGGATCACTATGGTATGTTGTGGTCTTATGCTAAGGCAATACTAGATTCAAATGAGGGTTCAACAGTAAAAGTTGGTGTGACTGTGAACCCTGATGAGAAGACATATTTTGATAGATTCTATGTTTGTTTACATGGGTTAAAAGAAGGTTGGAAGCATTAGATGGGTGTTTCTTGAAGAAGCCAAACTCTGGGGAAATACTAACAGCAGTGGGTAGAGATGGTAACAATCAAATCTATCATGTGGCATGGGCTATTGTGAATGTCGAAAATAAAGAGAACTGGTGTTGGTTTCTTTCTCTACTTGGTAAAGATTTAGAGTTTCCAGATGGATCTGGTTTAACACTGATGTCAGATCAGCACAAGGTATACATTATGATTTACTTGTAAATTTGTGACTGGCTTACTGTTTATAACATAAAATAATTATATTTAAATTATTTCTTCTTTGTAGGGTTTAATTGAAGCTGTAAAGCAAGTGATGCCATATGCAGAGCATAGGCAGTGTGCGCGTCACATCTATGAGGGTTTTCGAAAAGAGTTTAGTGGGATAGAGTTTAGACTGTTATTTTAGGCAACATCAAAAGGCTCCTATCCACAGTTGTTTACCAAGATCATGGAAAAGATTAAAAAAGCAAATCCAAAAGCCCATGAGTACTTGTCCAAAAAAGATCCAAAATCTTGGTCTAGAGCTTTTTTCCGTGAAGGTATTAACTGCGAAGCTGTCGAAAATGGCTTTAGTGAGTGTTTCAATGCTGTGTTAGTCAGTCTAAGGCATAAACCAATAATTACAATGCTAGAGTCAATGAGAGTTTTAGTGATGGAGAGGATGCATACAATGAGACTTATCATGAAAAAATGGAGGGGTGAAATTTGCCCTAAAATTCAAGCAATTTTGGAGCATACTAAAGATCAACAAAGGTAATAATCATTTTGTCTATTTATTTTTAAATTGTTATGTTTAGTTGATGAAATGAAAATTTAACTGTAATTTATAAATGTGCAGGTTTTGGCATGTAATTCCAGCCGGTAATAGCAAGTTTGAAGTTAGGAAAGGTTATGATGCTTTTACGGTTGATGAGGCTGCTAACACATGTTCATGTAGAATGTGGCAGATTTCAGGTTTGCCTTGTGTTCATGCAGTAGCTTGTATCTTTAAGTTAAATAAGTTAGTAGAGCCATATGTGCCTTCATGCTTTAATACAGAGACGTTTAGTCTAGCTTATAATCAGTTTATGAAAGCAGTTGAAGGTATTACATGTTGGCCTGTGATCCACCCAAATACGTATATATATAATATATAGTATAGTAGGATATAATCAATAATAGTATAGTAAGTATTATCCGTCGGGTTCTAGAAACAAACTTCTAACCAAAGTTGTCTCAAAAACCTCCCGGGTCGTTTTCCCTCGACGAAGTGTGAATTGAAAATCGGCTAAGTTCGTGATCGCGCGTTTCGAATGGGTAAAAAGATTTTTGATTTGGTTTCTAAATCTACTAAAAGGAAAAGCATATAAAAAACCTAAAAATTAAACTAATTATAAATCTAAGATTAAAACTATGAGATTATACTAAAAATGATCTAAAAATATAAATGACTAATATGCTTGCTAAGTGACGTGAAATGTTCATCAAGTGTGGGCTTAGGTTCAAGAAAATAAATGACAAGTAATTTAATTGCATTAAAAGTAAATGACGATATTTAAATTGGAAAAATTCTAATGACTATTAATTTTAATTAACTTTTTTTACCTTTTTAAACCCGCACTTAAATTCCAAATCACTAATCACTTAGCAAACACAAAATATCTACTCACTACTCATAAACAAATTAAATTTAACAAACATAGTATTTAACGATAAAAATAAGTCTATACAAATTAATTAAAAAAAAAATTGAAAATGGAACCGAATTAGAGACCCTCAAATAAACGAATATCACCCAATTTATTTAGCTAAAACAACTAATCAAAGTCGGTCTAGCTAAATAAATCCGTAAGCTCCACGCCTCATGAGTAGACTGGTACCAAAGTCACAAACAAAATCAACAAACTGTTATATAGAAACAGTTTTAACAATACACAATTTGCTCTTCAACTTAATTTACACTCGTAGGCCCAATCTAGAAACTAAACGCAGCCTAGAAATGAAAGCCCAAGTTGTTTTATCAAATCCTAAACGCAACTTAATATAGATTTAAACACGGGCCAAAGATCTAAATGTGGCCCAATTGAATTTCAAGTATTAGACTTAAATCTAGAACCGGTGTAGTTACGAGCTATGAGAACTAGTTGCAAAATTTTATTAAACTGAACCTACAACTATAATAAGCTAATCTGAATAAGCAAAATAACTACAAACCACACGAAACTCTCATCTTGAATGAGATCTACAATAAGCTAACTAACTTTTAAACTATTATCTCAAAATAAGCATTCATTATTATGAAAAGAAACACTAACCTTTAACAATAAGCTACTGAGATAGATAAAAAGAATGAAATAAGCTACTAAAATCCTATGAGCTAAATCACTATCAAATTAGCAAAACCAAATCCTAATAACCTAAGATTAAAATAGGATAAGCATTTATCACCTTAACGAGATCTAAAATAATTATACCAAATAAGCACTTTGACAACAGAAACAAGGCATTTGAATAAGCAATAAGCACATAAACATCAAAAATCTCAAATCGAATAAGCTCATAAGCACTTAAAAATTAGATCTAGCATATTAAGCTTACATTAAACCTAACAAGCTATTTAGAAACGAAACTTAATAGAAAATATTAGCTCCTATTTAATCAAAAACGAACTAAGCACGGAAATAAGCTAAACTTGAACTTGTTTTAGCTTATCAAATCGAGAAGTGAATAAAAACTTTAGAAAATGATTCGAATGAGCTTAAAAGGCTTATAGGAGTCATTTAATAAAATTTTAAAAGCTTTTGAAAATAATAAGACGAGAAAATAAGCACGAAATTTTAGCTCATAGAATAACTGCTCACGAAACAAAGATTATCGAATGATTAATCAACCAAAAGGCGAAACAAGATCTCCAACGAATTTTAAACCACTCCTATTACATCATCACATTAAGTTTTCAAAATGAGAAAGGTACAATAAGCAAAAAAAGTAGAATAAACTATTACAAATTCATAAATAAGCTAAACAAAATAAAGCTAAACTAAATAAAATAAAGGAAAAACTAACTACTACCTAACAACTCCAAATTGAAGGGAGCGACATGTTTAAATAGGGGAGCCCGGGGGTGAAAGTGTAATTTGACTCTAATCATTTGCTCATAATTCCTCCAATCATTGGCTTGCATTAGGTGTCGCACAGATTGAGTGCTTTATAAATGAAGATCCATCCGCTTACCATGCGCCACGTGCCCCATGTATTTGCTTTAATCAAACGCAACTATTCTGGACTGTTGGATCAATTTTGCAAAATGAATTGAAAGTAGTATATCTTTGCTTGTCCACGTGTCATCATTTTACTCGTCCCTTGGCAAGTTGAGTGGAGAGTCATGTGATGTTTCTTGAATTATTTCCCAAGCACGTGAGGTTGAGAGATATACATTCCCATTTCATGTTTCTCATATACTCAAAGTAGTAGTAAAATGAATCGCCACGTGGAGGATAACAATTTGCCAAAATTAGAGTAGTGGAATGGCATGTGATGGGTTGGAATTTATTTCCATGGCACGTGACACTGACGTCACCATTTTCAACTTCAAACCCGATTTTTTTAATTTTAAAGATGGGCTTGAAAAAGCTTGTTGGGCTTATAAAAAGTATGGGCTGGCCCAGCCCATAAAGTGGGTTACGGGCCGGCCCAATAAAATCCGAAGGCACCGTTGGACTCGTTTTCTCGCGCTCTTTTCATTCCCGTGCTCGATTTTGTCCGGTATTGTCTTTATTTTTGTCCTTTTCTTGATATCCGGTACCTTCACATACATAAACACAAAAACAACATATATTTGCAATTTTATTATGTTTTTGGTCTTTTGGGGTCGTTTTTCACGGTAAAAAGTATGTATAAAATAGCGAATACCAAATTCTCCCATACTAAAGTATTGCCGTGTCCTCACCCAATGTAATAATACCCTTAAGACTAAAATTCCAAATCCCCTCAAATTAATCACTACGAAAAGTAAGTCAAAGCGCTCATCTAAAGGAATTAAGAAATCAATAGTTAAGAAACGCCCCGTTTTTCCATTTTCTACATTTTTCCAATTTTTTTTTGTTCTTTTTAAGCTTTTTCCATCACTTTCCATACTCATACACTTTATAACATTGCTTTTCATTATTTACGCTAAACTTAGGATCATAGACAAGCAAAATAAAATTCATCTTCCTCAACTTTCACTTTCCATATAAGCTTAAAAACAAGAATATGTCAAATACAAGTCATGATACTAACACTACTCATAAATACTAATTGTGTATTACTTTTTCTCCCGCTATCCTAATTTTGTATCTTAAGATTTTATTTAAGTCATATACCCGAAGGCTCTTTAAGACTTTTATTTCGATACTTATTTATTCCAAAAATAAAGTGGGACGGTTAAAAATAAAGTGTTTAGGCTTCCACCAAACATCCTTAAAAACCGATGAAGTGAACAAAAATTTGGCTTATTGTTGCCTTTACCTTCTTCATAGTCATATACCCCTAAGGCTCTTTTAAAGGACATAAATCTAAGTAATAAAATTAACACCATATACCCTTAGGCTCTTTAAGGTGAAAATAACTAAGCAACATAATCACTAATTTTATAAGTACCATATACCCTAAGGCTCTTTAAGGTACAAATAATTTCATGATTAGTACTACTTATGTCATATATCCCTAAGGCTTTAAAGGCAAAAAAAGTAACTCAAATGATTAACTCTACTCATACCATATACCCCAAGGCTCTTAAGGAAAAGTAAATATGATGAACCATGAAGTTCATATAATAAGCCAAAAATTCGAAGCTCATCCGACTGACCAACCTCAAAATGGAATTTACTAAAAATTAAGTGAACCGTACAACCATTTATTTCTTAAACATTATTTTTATATCAAGTGAAAACAGGCTAAGGGAGAAAAAAACCACAATTAATACATTATGAGCCTGAAAGAAATCCAACTATTCATGTTTTACTACATGGCTTATAAATAACACAAACATTTCTAGTTTTCTTCGCAATTAAAATCTCTTAAGAAAGAGACTCTCGAATGCTTAGCCTATCGAATTAAACGGCACGTTTCACAAATCACAATATACTGCAACAATCATTATATTCTAATAAATCGAGTTCCGGCATAATTGATAAGCCTACATATCGTACTAGCAACAAACTCGTATCCTAAAAAACTGTTAAGAGAAACAGCTAAGTAACACAACAGGTCGGAATCAAAAATTATCTCTCGTTCTCACCTTTATATGGTGTCAAAAACCTTAATTTCAATTCACTTTAATTCCATTATTTTTCACTTTTTCCATGCACAACAAATTTTAATTTATTGCAATTAATTCTCACATAAATCCACATATTTTTGTGTACAAAAAAACGGGTTTCGCGATAACAACGTTGCAGGTATAATCAAATTCGATAGACCCCGCCATACTAAAGCAACACATTGTCCTCATTTGACTATAATACCCCCATACATTTTCAAGTCATAATTCCTCAAGTATTATAAGTGTTCACAACGCAAATCTAAAGCCATTGATTAAGTATGCTAAAGATAAACGATCATCAATAAGATTAGGATATTGATTCCCTAAATGAAGCTGAGGTATGAAGTCCGAAATGAATGGAAAAACCCATGAGCGACTGAGAGACGTTCAAAATCCGGTATCCTGATCATAAAATCACAAAAAACACAAAACACGAGAAGGAAGAGGCGAGCCCCCTAACATTAATTTGTTAGAAAATAGATAATAAGAATTAGAAAAGTTTTTTTTGTTACCCGTAGTCCACTATCTTGACACGACCTCGTATAATTAAGTGGTCTCATGGGGAAGCAAAATAGAAACTGAAAACTCTTAATCGTAAACCGCTTTCATTAAATTGTTGGTACGATACACATTAAAGCACATGAAAGTTCCATCCCGATGAGATGCCACCGGCTTTAAGTGGAGATACCTGGGTCAAAAATAGTGTCTTCACTCCCGGTGGAGAAGTAAAGAAGAATCCGCAGAGTAGGTGAGAAATGGTAGAAAAGTCCAAATGACAAATGTGAAGGAATCGTCATCTTCAACATTTTGAAAAACATTAATCTCACTTCCCCTTTGATCAAAATATTCGTCAAAATTGTTAATAACGGCCGTATCGGGCTCAAAATCTAAGCAAATCTCAACATCCGGTGGTTCAGGAGGAGGACGGAGAAGAGACGATCATCAAAATATAATCAAGAGAATATGACTCATTTTCCGGAAAGGATGAGGGAAATCATTGCTAACCAATCACCAGAAAACCGGATATCCCCTTCCCGATTCAATATCTTCGTTTCTCACTTCCCGTGGCATCGAGTCATCGCATAATAAAAAAATAAAAAGCCCCGGATAAAGCAAAAGAAATAAAAAACGATCTCCTCCATAAAGAGTCACAAATCCTTCCTTCCCCCTCATCAGACGGGATAGGAGATGAAGAGAGAGACCACGTTGTGTTTTAATAGCATCAAAATTTGTGAGTGAATTAGATTCTTTTTTCCTGAGGTCGGTGGATATAATTAACCATACAACAATTCCTCAATAAGACGAATTTCTTCTTCGGGATCAAAATCGACTTTATTAAATTCCTGGTGAATAAATCAATATGACGAGTTCACCAAAAACACCACGGCCGGATAAAACTCAATCTAGGGAAAAGATAACCGTCAAAATAATCTCGATTAAGCAAGATTCTATAAGACAACTCGGCATTAAATTACACTTCTAGCTTTACTAGAAATTGAACTCTTTCATCAAAAAGAGGGTTCTATTAAATTTTAAAAATTTTCGTTCAGAACGTCCTCATCAGAAAATGACTCGTCGTCATGAGAAGAAAAATCGTCGTCAGAATCGAAAAGAGGATTAGAGAAGGTCATAAAATCATCACAAACTGGCACATCATACTCATTTTCATTGTCGGAAAAATCCTCTGACTCACTTGGGGTTGGGACAAGGTTCTCAACACTAGGAATAGTGTCAAGATGCTCATCCCCCATTATGAGAGAGTCTTCATCGGTTGGTAAGACGGGAGGGGAAGATGTGATAGAATATCGAACAATAATATCTCTCAAAGGAATAGAATCATCCTCGTCGTCATCACAAATAGATTGAATACGTCGTGAAATAGCAAGAGACTTTTCTTCCATTAAAATACGTTCCTTTTTCCGCATCTCGATGTCTAAACCATTATAATCTTGCAAAAGTTGTTCAATTTTAATCTCACAATCTCTTTCATATTCCTCATCAATCTTCTCACCTCGAAATCTTTTATAACTCAATTTATTCGTGATATCCTTAATTTCGTCATCGACCATTAGCTGTTCACGCCTCATTTCCTCGATACTCATATTCTCCTTTTTCTTTCTTTGATCTCGTTTTATTTCTTCAAGCTCTTCTTGTATTTTACGGAGGGCTTGTAGAATTCCTTGATGATCGACGGAGTCCTGCGGGGGTTGTGGTTGGTCAAACCCGGAAGAATCATAACTCGGATTAGGTTCATAGTAAGTTTCATTAATCGGTTGACATTGATAATCATAGTGCGAACCCCCACAGTTCTCACAACAAAGATATTGTGGTGAAGTTAGTGGAAAATTATTATTGAAGTTTTGATCAAAACAAGGGTCCGGATAAGAGTTAAACGGAACTTGTGTTGGACAATCGTAACCAAAATGAGCATCGTTTCCATATAACTCACAAATATTCGTCTCGAACCGGGGTTGTGGAGAGTAGTCGGAAAAATATTGAGAATTATCGAAAGAATTCGGATTACATCGTGGACAAAATGAACCGACAAATGGCTCTCCACACCCATAGCAAGGTTGATAAAATTGGAATGTCGACATAAGAATTAAACAATATAGAGGATAAGAAGAAAGAATTAAACGGATAAGAGGATAAAGAAGAATATTTTTGGCTTTTTCAAATAATACATAAGAAAAGAAATAAAAATAAGAAAGAAAAATATTTTTGGTATTTTTTAGTATTTTTAATATATGCACAAAAATTGAGAAAATAAAATATTTTTGTATATATATATATATTTTTTTTATTATATTTATAAAATAGAAAAATATTCACAAACGAAAAGCGATAACTTCACGAGGAAGGTTCTTCAAATCACTAATCTTCGAACGAAATGCGAAAATCGTTACACACTTCCCCGGCAGCGGCGCCAAAAATTGATCCACCCAAATACGTATATATATAATATATAGTATAGTAGGATATAATCAATAATAGTATAGTAAGTATTTTCCGTCGGGTTCTAGAAACAAACTTTTAACCAAAGTTGTCTCAAAAACCTCCCGGGTCGTTTTTCCTCGACGAAGTGCAAATTGAAAATCGGTTAAGTTCGTGATCGCTCAGAATTAGCGTGTTCGAATGGGTAAAAAAGATTTTGATTATGGTTTCTAAATCTACTAAAAGGGAAAGCAAATTAAAGGCACGCTAAATTATACTAATTATAAATCTAAAGATTAAAACTATGAGAATTATAACAAAAAATGAACTAAAAATATAAATAGGACTATAATGCTTTGCTAAGTGACGTGGCAATGTTCACTCAGTGTGGGGCTTAGGTTCAAGAAAATAAATGACAAGTAATTTAATTGCATTAAAAGTAAATGACGATATTTAAATTGGAAAATTTCTAATGACTATTAATTTTAATTAATTTTTTTTTACCTTTTTAAACCCGCACTTAGATTCCAAATCACTAATCACTTAGCAAACACAAAATATTTACTCACTAGTCATAAACAAATTAAATTTAACAAACATAGTATTTAACGATAAAAATGAATCTATACTAATTAATTGAAAAATGATTAGAAAATGGAACCGAATTAGAGACCCTCAAATAAACGAATACCACCCAATTTATTTAGCTAAAACAACTAATCAAAGTCGGTCTAGCTAAATAAATCCGTAAGCTCCACGCCTCATGAGTAGACCGGTATCAAAGTCACAAACAAAATCAACAAACTGTTATATAGAAACAGTTTTAACAATACACAATTTGCTCTTCAACTTAACTTACACTCGTAGGCCCAATCTAGAAACCAAACGCAGCCTAGAAATGAAAGCCCAAGTTGTTTTATCAAATCCTAAACGCAGCTTAATATAGATTTAAACACGGGCCAAAGATCTAAACGTGGCCCAATTGAATTTCAAGTATTAGACTTAAATCTAGAACCGGTGTAGTTACGAGCTATGAGAACTAGTTGCAAAATTTTATTAAACTGAACCTACAACTATAATAAGCTAATCTGAATAAGCAAAATAACTACAAACCACACGAAACTCTCATCTTGAATGAGATCTACAATAAGCTAACTAACTTTTAAACTATTATCTCAAAATAAGCATTCATTATTATGAAAAGAAACACTAACCTATAACAATAAGCTACTGAGATAGATAAAAAGAACGAAATAAGCTACTAAAATCCTATGAGCTAAATCACTATCAAATTAGCAAAACCAAATCCTAATAAGCTAAGATTAAAATGGGATAAGCATTTATCACCTTAACGAGATCTAAAATAATTATATTAACCGAAAAACTCTTGAAACTAAATAAGCTAACCGAATACCAAATAAGCACTTTGACAACAGAAACAAGGCATTTGAATAAGCAATAAGCACATAAACATCACAAATCTCAAATCGAATAAGCTCATAAGCACTTAAAAATTGGATCTAGCATATTAAGCTTACATTAAACCTAACAAGCTATTTAGAAACGAAACTTAATAGAAAATATTAGCTCCTATTTAATCAAAAACGAACTAAGCACGGAAATAAGCTAAACTCGAACTTATTTTAGCTTATCAAATCGAAAAGTGAATAAAAACTTTAGAAAATGATTCGAATGAGCTTAAAAGGCTTATAGGAGTCATTTAATAAAATTTTAAAAGCTTTTGAAAATAATAAGACGAGAAAATAAGCACGAAATTTCAGCTCATAGAATAAGTGCTCACGAAACAAAGATTATCGAATGATTGATCAACCAAAAGGCGAAACAAGATCTCCAACGAATTTTAAACCACTCCTATTACATCATCACATTAAGTTTTCAAAATGAGAAAGATACAATAAGCAGAAAAAGTAGAATAAGCTATTACAAATTCGGAAATAAGCTAATACCAGCCTGATTGTAGCAACTTATCTAGGATTCTAGGACATATTCTAAAGAAAATGCCTGGTAGACCCAAAAAGAAAAGGATTAGGGCTAGTCATGAAAACAAATCTTCTACAAAAATATCTAGGGTTGGGATTCCAATGACATGTCAAAATTGTGGGGAACCAGGACATAACAAAAAGGGGTGTAAAAATCCAACAATACCAAAACCACCTAAGGAGAAAGGGAAGGCCGGTAGACCCAAAAAGATTGTGCCTACAGAAAACGAAAATGAGGTACATGATGATGATACACCTAAGTTTGTGAACACCTCAATTAGTGAGTTTGATAAGGCAGCAGTGTTTGAGTATTTTATAAAGGAGAAGATGTGCTGCAATTTTGCAAATCTTTGGCCCAAATCATTATGGTCATAATTGGCCAATACATTGTCCTTGATTGATAAGGTCTACACGGATCACGAAATCAGAATTCCAAACCGACCCTCTGGAGCTCGTTCAGGGGGAAACTCAAAAGAGGGCGTGTCCCATCCTTGGCTGCGTTCCATTTCTAGACGGCAAATATTATGACTTGTTGGCAGTCATGAGATGCGTTTGCGTTTTCTCACAAAATTAACAACAAAGTTATATATTCTTATCTCATCGCACCGACTTTGCGTGGCGCATTTATTTACCGTCAGATTCTTCAGTTCATAATGTTCTTCACAATGAGCAAACTGTAAACATCGTTACATAGTGCCAATGGCACTCTCAAAACTTTTTATTACGCTCCTTTCCTTCCATAGTGCGCCTTGGAGAGAATTCAATTTCACGGTGGATAATAGTTGTAATTACTTTAACGAGACCACGTGAGCTTTATCAAACGCATTCCACACATCTCTTTTATAAAATTCACTCTCATGTAATCAATTGAGAAAAAAGTCCTCCACGTGTAGAACAACCATTTGCCAAAAAGGAGATAATGGAGAAACATGTGAGCTTGCTTGATTTATTTAGAAGCTCACGTGAGCAGATTGCATGCAAATGCTATTCTTCATTAATCTTGATTTTAATATGGGCTAAAATAATAATGGGCTGGCCAGGCTCATTTAAATGGGTTACGGGCTGGCCCAATAAAATCCGAGGGCACCGTTGAACTCGTATTCTTGCGCTCATTCCATTCCCGTGCTTGGTTTTGTCCGGTTTTGTCTTTTCTTTTGTCCATTTCTTTAATATCCGTACCTGCGCATACACAAACACAAAAACAAGCATATATTTGCTATTTTTATTATGTTTTTGGTCTTTTGGGTTTGTTTTTTCAAAGGTAAAAAATATGTATTAAATAAATAGCGGAATAGACAAATTCCACCATACTAAAGTATTGTCCGTGTCCTCACGCAATGTAATAAATACGCGCTTAAAATTAAAAATTCCAATCCCCTAAAACTAATCATCTCAAAAAGTAGCAAAGTTCTCATCTAAAGGGATTAAGAAATTAATAATTAAGAAACGCCCCATTTTCCATTTTCAACATTTTTCTTTCTTTTTTTTTATTATTTTTATATGAAATACTTAGGATCATGGAACAAGCAAAATAAATTCATCGTCCCCAACTTTCACTTTTCCATACTATGCTTAAAAACAAGATCATTGTCAAATAGAAGTCATGATACTAACACTACTCATAGATACTAATTGTGTACTTACTTTTCCTCCCTTATTTCCTAATTTTGTATCTCAAGATTTTTTTTAAGTCATATACCCGAAGGCTCTTTAAGACTTTATTTCGATACTTATTAATTCCAAAAAATAAAAGCGTAACGGTTAAGAACATAATATTAGCTCCTAGCCCTCCTTCCAAAGATCAAATGTCATCAGATTAAAAGTTTAACATCGAGGCCAACCAATAATTTGGCTTTTATTAGGCTTACTTAAGCAAGGCACCATTCATGGACATATACCCTAGAGGCTCTTTAAGGACATGAATAACCAATCTTATTTGCACCATATCCCTTACGCCACTTTAAGAGGTACACAAATAACACAAAAAATTAAGCAACATATTAAACCTCAGTCCTTCGAAGGCTAACAACTATCGGCCACGCCTCCGACAAGAATGTAGCAAACATATTTCTAAACCTCGGGTAATCTTCCTTGACCTTTTAGAAGGCTGTAACATCGTTGTGAGCCGCAAGATGCAGCAAATTTTAACCATCTTGGATTATTATTGAATTCTACTTATCCCATGATACCCTAAGGCCTTTAAAGGATAAGCAAAATATATATTAATGATACATATAGAATGCCAAATGTAAGTATTCCTGATGTGTACTCACTACAACACAAGTAACTAAAGAAAACTTCTATTAACTAATTATTAACCAAAAAACCGCACAACTCTATTTATTAAACAATTATATATAAAGGTGAAACAACTAATGGGAGAAAAAGCCACAATTAACACTTATGAGCTTGAAAGAAAACCAACTATTCTACGTTTAATGTTCAGACTTTGAAATAACACTTATCATTTCTCGGTCTTAGCAATTTAAAAACTCGAAATAAAAATTCCGCGAATGCTTAGCCATATAAATTCCAACTCGGCATATTTAAAATCTACATGAGATTAGCACAAGTCTTCTTTTACGTTAATAACAAATCAAGTCTAGCATGTTTAAAATCTACTTGAGACTAGCACAAACTATCATCGTTAATTGTTAAGGAAAAAGCTAAGGTTTAAAACCGATCGGGTCAAAATTTATTTCTCGTTCTCACCTTTATTTATGCTAAAACCACTAATACAATATTAGTTTTTTTTTTTTTAAACTTTTTCAACTTTGTTTTATGCCATATAAAATTTAATTTTTGCTATTTTTTCATAAAATCACATATTTTGATGAAAAAATCGATAGATCCCCCATACTAAAGCTACACATTGTTCTCAATGTGACAATAATACCCCCATACTAATTTCAAGTTATAATTCAAGTATTAAGGGTTCACTACGTAAATCTAAAGCCATTTATTAAGTATGCAAAAGATAAATGATAATCGATAAGATTAGGATATTGGATTCCCTAAATGAAGCTAAGGATATGAAGCTCGAATAAATGGACAAAACCATGAGCACGAGAGTCTTTAAAATCCCGGTATCCTGGACATAAAACCACAAAACACAAAACACGAAAAAGGAAAAAGGCGGGCCTCCTCACATTAAATTGTTAGAAAATAATTAAGGAGATAGAAACGCTTGTTTTTGTTAACCGAGTCACGAGCTTGACTCGACCCCGAATTAAGTTGTCCATGGGGAAGCAAATGGAAAAGAAAACCTCAATCGGGCTTTCATTAATACTTAGACAAACATTAAAGAACATTAAAGTTCCATCCCAATGAAAGGCCACCGGCTCTAAGTGAAGATATCAGGGTCAAAAATAGTGTCTTCACTCCCGGTGGAGAGAAGTAACGCAGAATCCTCAGGGTAGGTGAGAAACGGAAGAAAAGTTCGAATGACAAATGTGAAGGAATCTTCATCTTTAACATTTTGAGAAATATTAATCTCACCTCCCCCTGGGTACAAATATTCGTCTTCATTAAGCTCATCAAATTCTTAATCACGGGCGCATCGGGCTCAATATTTAAGCAAATCTCAACATCCGGTGGTTCCGGAGGAGGACGAGGAAATGACGGATCATTAAAATGATAAAGGTTAGATGACTCATTTTCGGGAAGGGGAGGGGAATCATTGCTAAGCAATTCATCAAGAAAACGGATATCCCCTTCCGATTCATAGTCTTCGTTCTCAATGCCCGGTGGCATCGAGTCATCGGAAGCAAGAAATAAATCGATCTCCTCCATAAAAGAGTCACTATCCTCAACGGGGATAGGAGATGAAGAGAGAGACTCGTTTGTAGCATCAGAAATTTTAGAATTAGATTCTTCCGGAGGTCGAGGAGATGAATTATCATACAACAATTCCTCAATAAGACGAATTTCTTCTTCGGGATCAAAATCGGCTTTATTAATTCCTGGTGGAATTAAATCAATATGAGCGAGTTCACCGGAGAACTCCTCGAGAAGAGAATCAATCTTAGGATAAGAAACCGTCGAAATATCTCGATTAAGCAAAGATTCTATAAGATCAGACTCGGCATTAAAATGATGCGGTTCTATCTTACTAGAAATGATCTCTTCATCAAAAAGAGGGTTCGAATAAATTTTGAAATTTTCCTTCGGAACGTCCTCATCAGAAAATGACTCGTCGTCATGAGAAGAAAAATCGTCGTCAGAATCGAAAAGAGGATTAGAGAAAGTCATAAAATCATCACAAACTGGCACATCATACTCATTTTCATTGTTAGAAAAATCCTTTGACTTACTTGGGGTTAGGACAAGGTTTTCAACACTAGGAATAGTGTCAAGATGCTCATCTCCCATTATGAGAGAGTCTTCATTGGTTGGTAAGACGAGAGGGGAAGATGTGATAGAATATCAAACAATAATATCTCTCAAAGGAATAGAATCATCCTCGTCGTCATCACAAATAGATTGAATACGTCGTGAAAGAGAAAGAGACTTTTCTTCCATTAAAATACGTTCCTTTTTCCGCATCTCAATGTCTAAACCATTATAATCTTGCAAAAGTTGTTCAATTTTAATCTCACAATCTCTTTCATATTCATCATCAATCTTCTCACCTTGAAATCTTTTATAACTCAATTCATTCATGATATCTTTAATTTCATCATCAATCAACCGCTTCTCACTCGTTATTTCTTCTATACTCATATCTTTCTTTTTAAGAGTCTCTTCTTTTTGAATTTCCAAATTAGCCGCTTGCTTATGTTTAATACGCTCTTCTTTAATAGTTTTTGAATCATTCAAAAGTTGAGGTAGCAATTCTAGTAATCTCCATATTTCAATTTGCTTTTCGTCCCAAGCTTGAATTAATTTGATAATTCTTTCCTTAGCCAACAACGATCTTATACTCATTTCTTCATGCGAAAAAATGTTGTTATTAAAGAAAATTCGATTATTTCTAATTAGCTTTCCTATTTCTAACAACATATCCTTATTTGGATCCCGAGGAAGTTGATGAGTGATGGAAAATTGGGGTTGATATTGGTCAAAACCGAAAAAATTAATATCATAACTTTGGTTCATCGGTTGACACTGAAAAGTCGCATGAGAACCTTCGCAGTTCTCACAACAAAGGTATTGTTGTGGAAATTTTGGTGAAGTTAGTGGAAAATTATTATCGAAATTTTGATCGAAACAAGGGTTCGGATAAGAATTAAACGGAACTTGAAGTGAACAATCGAAACCAAAATGAGCATCGTTTCCACATAACTCACATATATTCGTCTCGTACCGGGGTTGTGGAGAGTACTCGGAAAAATATTGAGAATTATCGAAAGAATTCGGATTACATCGTGGACAAAATGAACCGAAAAATGGCTCTCCACACCCGTAGCAAGGTTGATAAAATTGAAATGTCGACATAAAAATTAAACAATTAGAGGATAATAAGAAAGAATTAAACTGATTTGAGGTTAAAGGAGAATATTTTTAGATTTTGAAAATAATACATAAGAAAAGAAATAAAAATAGAAATAAAAATAAGAAAGAAAAATATTTTTGATATTTTTTAATATTTATAAGAAGAAAATTATTTTTTATTGGTTTTTATATTTTTATAAGAAAGAAAATAAACTTTCCGATGAAAGGATCTTCAAGGCTCGAACACAAACAATCCCGTAAAAATCGCTACACCTCTCCCCGACAACGGCGCCAAAAATTAATCACGTCCGAATACACCGTATATAAAATATATATATATATATATATATAATATATAAGGATAGGCCAATAATAGAATAGAATAGTATTTCCGTCGGGTTCTAGATAAACGCTTTTAAATAAAGCAATTATCAAAAACCTTCCGGGTCATTTCCTCGGCGAGAGGTGAATGGAAATCTACGTTCAAGTTGTAAATCGAGCTTGATTGTCATAAAAGTTTTTGGTTTTGGTTTTAAACTATTTTTATACTAAAAATTAAACTAATATTAATTCTAAGATTAAAAACTAAAAGATTAAACTAAAATTGATCTAAAAGATATATGACAAATATGCTTGCAGTGACTGAGATTTTCATTAAGTGCGGGTTTAGGTTTAACAAATTAAAATCCTTAGAAAACAAGTTTCAAGAAATTAAATGACAAGTAAAGTAAAATGCTTTTTCAAATGAATGACAAGTATTTAAATTGTATAAAAGTAAATGATGGTATGTAAATTAGAAAATGCTAATGACTATTAATTTTTTAAACCTTTTTTAAACTCGCACCTAAATTCCAAATCACTAATCACTTAGCAAACACAAGAAAACTACTCACTACTCATATTAAAATTCAATTTTAACAATCATAGTATTTAACGATAAAAATAAATCTATACTAATTAATTGAAAAAGGA
>BQNB010121267.1:0-20488 GCA_026074375.1 Tanacetum coccineum
ACAAAGCTATCACTAATCTGTCACTAATGGCATTCTCCTTCCTCCCATGTTTTAGCAACACTTTATATGTTACTAAAATGTTACTAAACTGTCCTCCCATGGTATCTAGTGACTCTTTACATGTCGCTAAACCATTGCTAATGTGTCACCAACCCTCCATGACGCGCCTTAAGATAAATGAACTTGAGTAGTAGAAACTCATACTAGCAGTAGTAATAATGACTTGCAGTAGTAAAAACCTTCACCTCAATGATGCATATAATGGTTAAACATTTTTGACAATAAGCTTCCCCTGAAACCCATATGTTAACCATCTCTTGAATCTTCAATTATGTAGGCTCTATGTAATGATAACTGATGAAGAAAACTAAGTATAACGAACTTGATGCTGAAGTAGAATAACTCAAACTTGTGTCTTATATCTTGTACTATCCACGTGACCTCAAACTTATAAATAAATCTATGAAATATAAGTAGATCGCAACCTCTTGACAAAAATCCTCATCTTCTATGAGACACATACTAAGTGATAGCAAATGTGAGCATTGAGCACCATAAGAAAAATCACACACCTTTGCTAGATTTTGACAAGTCTTCGTCACATCGTTTCTAAGCACGAATAAGTTATCTTCAAAGTGTAACACCCACTTTAAGATATGATAAGAACACGCATCCGAGAAAATCCACTTCAACTTCAAATAGGTGATAAACAATCTTCTTCGTAACCAATTAATCCAATAAATATGAGCCTTTAAATCACTGTTAAGAACATGTAAACCAAATCCAAAATCCAAACAGTAAACACCAAAAACCAAAAACCAAAAACCAAATGTTGTGTTTCTGTTTTGTCCGATATCATTGTGTGTGTCTTGTCTCATATCAGACATAGCTAGGAGTACAAACTTTTATTGCCAGCAGTACTAATTTATCAACTGGCAGTATAAACTTTCCAATGGCAGTACTAAAATTCAACGGACAGTACTAACTTTTTGCACCAGTACAAACATAATGAATCCCGTTAGGCAGTACAATGTGTAAACACTTTGATCCTTTTCATAAACGAATTCAACTCCAAATAATTAAAACCATTAGAAACATATACGTACCCAACTTGAGTCATTGTGTGCGCCTTCAAATCTACCTTGTTAGTACCGTGACAGCATAGTATCGTGACAGCAGCATAAACATAAACCAAGAGAAACCAATATAAACTCTTTAAAGAAGCAGTACTAAAAATTTAACAATTAGCAACACTTTATTTGTCATAAAGCTGTCACTAATCTGTCACTAATGTGCATTCTCCTTCCTCCATAGCTTTTAGTGATGCTTTATCTGTTACAATGCTATCTCTAATTCATCACATATCTGATTACTTCTTCCTCCTATGGCTTTTTGTGACGCTTTATCTGTCGCAAATTCATCACTAATGTGTCATCTTTTGCAGCAGTAGTAACCATCAACGATGAAGACCTTCAACCTTTTTGTTTGTCACATAATCTGCTGCCTAATTTTCAACAGACCTCGTGCCTTCTTAATCTTGTCATGGAAGAAGACCACGCTTTCCTGCTTTTACCATATTAGGGTTTGTAGAAACCCTAACGTTATCAATTTTTCTCTATTACATGAAAAACAGAAAATACACACAAAAACCTTGAGATCCTAGATCAAGAGCCCCGTGGCTCTGATACCAATTATGGAGATCGTTTTAAGCCCATCTAGGATATGTTTTACAGATAATATAAATATGCAGTGGAATATAAAGAACAGTATATTATCAAACAAGGTTTTTATTCTCATATGTTTCCACCTTGCCCCAATTCTATACCTTGGAGCTACTAACTAACTAACTATTAATCTAACTACTAGTTAAACGTGTACACACACACATGTTTTTCTAGACTCTCATTGGGAGAGTTTATGTTTTCTGGGATACCTAAAACCATATGCCTGATATTTCTTTATATACTAGAGATATCTAGGTTTACAAAGGATAAGAACAAATTACAAAAGATAAGAACAAATAATATCTTCCTAACATATAATATTATCTTCTGTATCTTTATCTTCTTAAGGATATCTTCTGAAATCTTCAAAATCTTCCATCTTTTAAAGAATTCTTCTTTTGCATTTAAGTCCTTTTATTTCATTCTTGTATTCACTTTGTCTCATCAAATCAAGAATCCCAACAGAAGTTCTTAGAAAATCATACATTTTAGCTTGTGGAATTGGTATAAACTTTGTTCCCTTCTATAATTACATGAATTCTAAGTTTAACTTGCTTAATATGAGTGTTATTTCAATCAATATGGAGTAGCTCATCTATGTTTGTTTGGGATCGATGAGAGTCGTAGTATGAGCATGTTGAATAACTTATAAATGTGGATATAATAAAATTAAACTTGATGTTTGAATGCTTGATCCTTGTTAATTATTTGATCTCTCAGGAAATAGGGAATTAGGTCGAAAGGCTCTATCTAGTGATCGATTTCGAGTCATGAATCGATATTAGCTTTGTGAGTATTAGCTAATAAAAATGATTACTCAACCAAGTAATAAAAATGTTTAAAGTAGTATTCATGGTCTAACGAACTTCGAATAAGAAGGTTTCTATCATTTCAAACATTAATTCTGTCTTACATTCTATTTCGATTATAAAAAGGGTTAAGGCCTAAAGAGAAATTCTTTTATATAAAATAGTTAAACGCTTAAATAACTAACGGTTGCTCTTGCGTTTATATCTTTATTCATGTGTACACCATTATTCTTATGCCAATCCTCATTGTTTTCCTTCCCAAACAAGTATACTTTTAATTAATCAGTTTAATCAAAACATTAATTCGTGTCTTAGATTCATGATAAATCTTGAGATACCCTTTGCAAAACTATTAAACTTTTTCATAAACACCAATCCCGTGGAATGACCTGGTTTTACCCTAAATCTATGCTATAAACGGGGGTTATACTTTACCCATGTGTTAGTTGGAAATCGGTTAATACTAGTATTATAAATTTAAAACTTTATTAACACATCAAAAGTTTTTGGCGTCGTTGTCAGGGATTGAATTGTTTCTTGTTTAAGTATTTCATGTTTTGCAAACCAAAATTTACTACCCCGCCATACAGTTTTCTGGCAAACTGACTCAAAAAATCATTTTTACTGTAGAAAGTACGGCACACATGCATCTAGTGCGCCGGTTTTTCTGGAAAGACAGAAAGTACGCTGCACTTCTGGCAAAATACGTCGCACTTGCTGAGACTTTAAACCAAAGAAGTCTGTAATGAACCTAAACCAAAAACTAACGTCTCAAACACCTAACTTAAACTTCAAAAAGAGAAAGGCTAAATATTTTAAGTTTTTCCTTACTTCATTCTTTATTTAATACCATAATAGGATTAAGGATATAGGAAATCTAAAAAATGTTGAATACACCACTAATTATCAAATGGTTATTAGAATGGTCTACCTAGATGTAATATTTGTTTATGACCTTTTGCATGATTATTTTATAAATGTCGTGTTTAAACTTGGGAGTTATTTATGTGGAAAACTAGAATGGGGGGTTAAAAAGTTTACCACTTTTTAATTTAGTCTATTTGTTTATAAAAACTTAGATTCAATTTTATGTGATCTCAATGTACACACAATATGAACAATTTAACTAAGTAAATGAATGATAACAAGATAAATAAGTGTGCAAGACAAGAGACGAGAGTTAGAAAGATCAAACCACAACACAAGGATTTATAGTGGTTCAATAACGAAGATCTATCTTTGCCCTGACTAAACTCCCCGAGTTCCCACCTCGGAAGAGTTCTCTTCTCTATGTCACAATCCAAAACTCCCTTTAGGCGAAGAAAACCGTACACAAGTAGCTTACACCAATTTCCGAAACTAAGCCAAATGTCAAGTTCTAATCTTAGCTAAAACCAATCTACCACACACTTTGTATTTTGAGGACTAAAATACTAACCGCATTAACAAAAGATCACTTCACCTAAGCTTTAACTCGATCACCCCGTGATCATAATATTTACTTTACGCTCACCATGTTCTAACTAATACTTTTATGTTCACCACGATCTTAACTATTACAACAATTTCTCAAGATGCACAATGATTTAAAATTATTGACCAATCGTAACTTCGTGACTAAGACTCACGAACTAAGCTATAATACTTTGTAACTTGATGGTATAAAGTATTATTCTCTTGCACTTGAGGATCTAAGCTTGGATCACTTGGAAACAAATACTTAGAATTTAAATGGGACCAATGATTCGAAGTGAATCGTAAACATGATTTTATACAATAAAAAGAATATGTGTGCAAAAGGTGATAAATTTATTGGGATTAGTCCACAATTTTATAGGCAAAGCTGGGAGCGTATTAGTTTGGCGGCCCGTTCGCTCCTATGCCAGCCCCCTTTTCCTCCTTAAGGGGCCTGCAGCCGTAGCTGGACGCTCCTATTTTTGTCTTTTCTAGGGGTTGTGTTTCCTAGATCAAATATATCCATTTTAGGTGGAAAATTTGAATTCAAAATATTTATTTTGAATAAAACATTTCTTATAAATGTAAAAATGTTTTGTATAAATTATAAAAATATTTGTTACATTTTAAAAAAATGTGAGGTTGAATAAAAATTCCTTCTTGATAATTAAATGCAATTATAACATTATTATATTCATACATTATGTGGTAAATTTTCGAAATGAAAAATTTACGACTAATTACTTGTTTACGTTTAATTTTACATTGAGCGTTTTTACATTTTATGATTATCAAAACGTAAAGAGGTCAAAAAATATTAATAACGTTTTTACGCATTATTTTTATCAACAATCTCTCTTTTTTTGATGATTACAAAATCTAAACTCATTAAATGTAAAATTATTTTTAAACAGATATTTAGTGAGTTTTATTTCCATTTCTCCTCCTTTTTGTAGAATCAAAAAGGCTTATTCGATGAATACGCATAACCCTTGATGTGTGCTCCCCCTCGTTCGAGGGCACCAAGGATTTGAGCTATGGTAATTTTGCTACAAAAACAAGTTAGAGGAACAAAACCAATATTTCTAACATATAGCAATGTCATGAAAAATATATAAACATGGCGACAATAAATTTGTGTTAGCCAACCATCACAAATATCAACCAATTAAACTCAACTATATATTCATATAGGAGCAACTAACTAATTTACCAAATGCATATTTAAAAGCATAGATTAAAAGTCTATTCATTCAACATAAAAATTATGTGTAACAAACAATCATATAACTAGCATGCATTAGAAAATAAATATTATGCTTAAAGCATAATAAAAACTACAAAAGTCCTAATTTTCCTAGGATGTCATAGGACTTGCTTGCAAAAGGTTGATTTAAAATTATTGGGAGTAACTAAACATAGAGTATGTTTAGTTTGAAGGAATTGATGGTGGTGGAGAGTTTGGAGGTGGAGGTTGTGAAAGCATGTGTTCTCTATAGGAAAACATGTATTGAAGTTCTTCGCTTAAGCCAAAGATGAGTCTACGGTTATGGACACAACACAAGCATGTTGCCCTATGTGCTTCAAGTAGGTTCCATGAAATAGGATGACCAAATAGAGGTGGTGAAGGCATAGGAGGTGATGGAGTATTGAATTGAATGTCAAGTAGAGTTATTGGTGAAAGAGTGAGGGTAATATCCATGGGTTCCCTTTCTTGTGTTGGAGGTGGTGGAGGTATTCTTGGAGGAGGTAAACTTGGTGTGTTTAGTGTAGCCATAGGTTTGATAGGGATTTGGAAGAGGATGAGTTGATAAGTGTAGAATACACTATATATTTATGCTTAAAATAGCCCAATGAAACCAAAACGGATCAAAATTGGCAAATAATGTGTCTTGTTATCTGATGTTTTATGTGTGCAGGTCATGCGATTATGTCATATTATTGCAAGAAAATCAGTAAAAAAAGAACAACGAGAACGGTTGAGTGAATCAAGAAGCTTAAAGAATCAAAGACGAAGCCAGAGAGTCCATGCCTCTCTGCCTTCTACAGTCTATGCAGTTAAACCACAGTCAACCAAACCAAATCCATTGTTTCTTACGTTCAAGGGCTTATTATGCAATTTGCCCAAGTTGTTTATAACTTAGAAATTTTATGATTGCCTACACAAGGGACGGAAAAATGTTATTAGATCATTGTTATGTTGGGGGTGGGTCAAATGGACGGGTCAAACTAACTCTGCCCTCAATCAGACAAGCATGCAGAGCCTAACACAATTCAACCCGATTACCCAAACAAACCTGAACCCTTTTACCCGACCAACACGGGTTAGTTAATATATCCTGTTACCCTTCGTTACTACTTACTGTGCATTCATTTCTTACCCAAATGAGATTCAAACACACTCACTAACACACGAACACTCTCAAGAACACCCAATAAACCCTAGTTGCTTAACCCTACTCCCATCCAATAATTACTTGGTTAATGACCCCCTTACAACCCGTAACCCATCCATCACTTTCAATTAAACCTTAACCCATTCCACCCTGGCTGAAAGAAGGATTCTCATTGGGTGATGTGACGTGTGTGTTGTTTACCTCACATAACTAACACACTCCCTATCCACATCATTGATCCGGGTTTATACATGCCTCAATCTAACGATTGAAATGTCATATCAAGGAGAGAGAAGAAATGGAGGGCCAAGATTAAAGGATAGAAGGATCGAGAAGAAGGAGGTGAGCTCGAGCTTGGGGTATAAATACCCCCCATCATTCCAGCTTATGAGTAGTAATTTTAGTGGTTAATTTTTAGTTTATTTTTGTTAGTAGTTTAATTTTTCGATTCAAGTTGTTAGAAGTTTTTATGTAATTTTAATTTCATTTCATTTCGTATTGTAAGAGTTTATATTTCAGTGTTTTAAATAAAAGTATTAATCTTCATAAATAATTCCGTGTTTCATTTAATTCTGTCGAAATTTTGAGGTTGTGTTGGTGTTTGTTTTTTGGTCAAGGCTTGGAGTCTCTATTGGATATGGGATGGCTGCTGGACTCCAAGATGTTTAGAGCTGTTGGTCAGTCTTATAGATTAGTTAGGTTTGGGATTTGAGATTGAGCTTATGTGCATTCTTAGAAAGCCATAAGCTACAATAAAGCTGGTTTCTCACTTTCCCTGTTCTAGCTGGGGAAAGCCAACGGTACTCTTTATTCTGTTTTACATTAGTTCTGTTTCTGTTTTTTAATAAGCTGTGGTTATGTGTTTCATAAGAAAGATGTTAAATAGCTGTTGAATTTGCTTATGTGAATAAAGCTGAATTTTATAATGTAGTTATAATTCGTATATGCCTTGAGTTGCTTTGTGATTTAGTTGTAGTTAGAATTTAAGTTGCTAACAGTTTATATTGCTAATAAGCTTATCTAGCTTGTATTTTAAATAAGGTAGTTAGTTAATTTTTTTTATATAAGTAGTAATTTAAGTTAATATGCTGTTTTTTATAAAAAATGGTTGCTGTTTGTTAAAAGTTAGATGTTGCAGGGGCCTGTTTTGTCCATTTTTAAAGTTTCTGTTAGTTTAAAGTTACACAGTTAGTCCTTTTATGTTTTGCATTAGATATTTCCTTTGGTTAGTTCCGATTGTTAAGGTCGGTTAAGTCCCTAGGTTAAGGGACTGTTTCTGCCAATTGATCAAACTTTGTGTTTTTAATAAAAACTTATATTTCGCCCGCCTACCCTTGAATTTCTTTCTTGTCACTTTCGGCCCATATGTTTGGCAGATTTAGATTTAGTTTAAATAAATAGTTTAATTAAATAATAAAATTAGGTTTTTTAGTTTAATTACTTAAATTAGTTTAAAATTACTCATTAAAAATTAGGGCTTTTAATAAAATTAATTTTTTGCATTATTTCTTTTATAAAATGTTATTTTTTATTAATTTTGAGTTTAAGTTTTATATTTTAAAAAATTTAATTTTCAAACCTTTAGTTTTTAATTTTCAACTTTAACTTTAAATTTTAATCTTTTAAATATAAAAATTAGTAATAAAAAAAAATGTTTTTCTCATCTTTTTATGTGTCAATTTAGAGATTTAATTCAGTTTTTTAAAAAGTATTGTTCTTAGTTTTTATCAATTTAATTTCTATTTTTAGAATTTAATTTAGATTAAATAGGAATTTTAAATTCATAAAAAATCCAAAAAGCACTTAAAAAATATTTTTCTTTTTTCCTTAATTTCTTTTAGCATTAATTTAGGTTTAGGAATCTAGTTTTCATTTTTAAGATTTAAATTGCATTTGTTTTCTTAAATGTCGCATTTTAGATACTTTACGTAACTTAGTTTAAGTTGTTGAATTACGTTGTTTAATTGTGCCTTTTATTTTAGTAGTATATTTTAAATCATAAAAATAGCTCTGTTTCTTATTCAAATAAGGATATCTAACTTAAATTGAGGTTTCCATTGCACGGAGTCATTGGGGAAACGGACAGGAGTGATCAGTCTTGCCCGGTCAAACTTACGGTATTATATATATATATATCTTTGGTGAGTGGAATTTGTCCAAGGGTTACTTGGGGATTTCCTTAATCTTCTCTTAAGTATATTATTTTAACATGTATGTAAAAACTACAGAATCATGTTTTTGTCGCCGTTGCAGGGGGACTCTTGTGTAAGCGATTCTCTTGTTTCGAGTTTGTGATTTGGTTGAAGATCCTTTAGGTCCTCGGATAGTTAAATTTTTTGTCATAAATCCAAATAAAAAATCCGTATACAAAAATAAATTAAAATATAATTAAAGTAATTAAAAATTATTTTTCCTTTCTTTTTAGTATAAGTAAATGTTAAAAAAAATAGAAAAATGAAAAATATAATAAAATTGTCTTAATTCAGAAAATAAAATTCACCAAGATAGTTAATAGAAACACCAACAAATAGATATCTTCTATTGAGATAGTATCATTTCAATTTACGATGTGAACTTGCAATTGTTCCCTATTCGTAATCAACAGATTTAACACTGGCCTTTTGTGTCTCTACCATAGTACGCTCACCTGGAAATGAAATTTTCAAGTGCTACGTGATAAGAAGTTGTATTATTATTTTGGTTTAAGTCTCTCCTCGGGTAACCGTTTTAAAATTCATTGAAAAAAACAAAAAAATTAGTGTAAATAGTTTTGCTTTTATTGCTCTGAGTTTCCTTTTTATGCCGGCACTCGTTCGCAATCTTCAGTAGAAGTCGTCAAATAACAAACTCTTCGGTATATCATACTGTTGATACAAAACGTTGTTCCAATGGCGACAACTCTCGACGTTGGCTCTAATGTTACAATCACCATCGAGGGGTATGAGGATGCTATGTTGTTCCATAACGGATCTATGCTAACAATTTCATGCTTAAGCAACCTTTAATCAATCTTGTGCTAAGTATAATACATTCACGGGTATGAAAAGATTCCACACAATCACCTTCGTTTTGTTTAACAAGGTAACTTCAACGTTTTAGACATCCTGAGTCCGAACACTTCGGTTATTAGATTTTGGCACTTTTTCCATTTCTCTCTAGTCGGTGAAAGCCCGAGAATTGTTAGACCAAAGAACCTCCAAGATCAAATTCTCTATTGGACGACCTTGTTTCAAAATCACTATAGAACACAATACTTCCAACCTTCAAAAAACAACTTTACTATCGGATATGTGGGGGATCATTACTTTTTTATCAATAACCAAACGAAGCCTTTAATGAAGCTTTGGGAACGTTTTAAAGGTACTCCTTCGTCAATGTCTCACCATTGGGCTTTTCTGAACTCAACCAACTCGTATTACTTTTTTATCAACGCTCTTTGAATTCATAACTGTTCAAGATGGCCTTAGATATCTGCAGCAGGGTTGGCAATTTCTTGGACAAAATTGCCTCAAGAAGGTTTGCGCATGAGTCGAAAGCAATGTCAAAAGTTCGTTTACTCAAAAGTCGTGCTTAATGATTCAAGAGTGAGTACGGGATGTGCTCCTCGTTTCTAATTCTTCACCTTCCAATAAATTATTTCGATATGCAACATATAGCCGCTTCTCTAGTGGTAGATCGACTTTGCAATATGAACCAAATTGATGAGTCAAATGAAGCTGTAGTTGCTACTCGCCTGCACCCGTCCTATGCAGGTTTGAGGAGTTTGGTGTCACTTGGGTAAATCACAGTGTTAACATTGTCAGGTTAACTCGAAATGAAACGATTTTCCCGTTTTTTCATGACAATATCCAACAATTTCAACAAACCGCAAGCCCGTTGGAATTTTCTCCAAAGAAACAAACTTCAATTTGGCATGGTCAAATGAGACACCTGGGTTTCAATCATACCAAATGTCCAAACCAACCCAAACCGTTATCAAGGAACCAATCCTAATTTCAACCAAAACCGTGGAGGAAATTTTAATCAAAACCGTCAAAATCAAGTTTATCAAATCTCACCCTATCTAACACCAACCATATCAACCACACAATCTACTCAAGTTTTTTGTTACCTTACCAATCTCTAACAAAATAGTAGTTTTAAAACGTTTTTGAAGCTACGTCAAAGCACTGTTGCGGGTATTATAGAATGTGCATAAATCAAAATCAAGGTTTGAAAATAAATGGCAATGTTCAAGTTTGTTAACAAGCCTTTGCTCCAAGTTTAATTGATTTCAGCAATCACAACCAGCTTCAAGTTCAAGTACTTTACCGAGCAATACCATTCCAAATCCAAGGAACGAAGCCAGGGCAATAACAACTCGAAGCGGAGTTTCTTACGAAGGGCCGTCCATTCCTATGCCTCCTCCATTTGTTAATCCGGATGTGGTAGAGAAGACGTCAACTGGAAACATGTCAGCCCTCCTTACACCAAAAAAAGTTCAAGAGGACATATTCTCAAACAACAACAAAAAGGGAATAAAGAGGGTATTTCAATAATCCTAAAAAGTATGAACTTTGCTTCCTTCCCGGAAAGAAGAAATGTCGAAACAAGGCAAGAAAAAGGTTATAGGTTCAACTCAAAAAGTTTTGGAAAATGTTTAAACAACTTCATTTCAATTTTTCTCTTGCGGGTATGCATTGATTCTAATGCCGAAATACACAAAAATGCTTAAAGAGATCTTTTGCGTAATAAGGAATAAACTTGAAGGGAACTTGCTTAATACTCGTTGAGTGAAAAATTGTTGTGCCGTTATTTTCTTAAGAAATTACCGAGAAATTGGGAGATTCTTGTCGATTTTACCATACCATGTGATTTTTCTAAGCTTATATGTCAAGGTTTAGCCGATTTATGTGCTAGTATCAACTTAATGCCTTTTCGGTCTTTCATAGGTTAGGTTTTACCAACTTGAATAACCCATTGTATCTTTGAGTTAGCCAACCGTTACTTTGGTCGACCGGATGGATGTTTGTAAGGTTGTGCTTGTTCCGTAGGAAAGTGTACCTTACCCATCCGATTTCGTTGTTGTTGATTTTGTTCACGTTCATGAACAATTACTTGATTCTCGGAAGACCATTTTAACGAATCGCTCGAGATTTATTGTTGTTTACGACGAATTTTGATCTTCGTATGGAAAATGTAAGTTTAAACGCTTGTACATGGCAAAGTGAGAAATCAAAACTTAATGGTATTCAAAAAGTTGAATCAATCAACATGATTGATATTTTTATACCTTTCCGTAAATTACTTTGGTTTTGAGGTTTATCTTTGCTCAGATGTATAGTGGCAAGTCCCCACTACGAAATCAATGATTCTTTTTCCTAGTTCTTCTCCGATTGTAAGGACTAGAGATTCTTCTTTCGAGGAATTCACGATGATTAATCTTCCTACATCTCATTACCACCGGGTGATGATGTTTCCATTCTTAAAAAGGACTTTCAAGAAGAAACATTTCAAATTACCTCAAATTCTCTTTTCGAATTCGATGAAAGTTTCCAAATTAGCACCGTCGAATGCTCTTTTTGAAGTAAATAATATGGATTTGTCGAGAATTTAAGTCCTTCCTTCTTCCTCCTACACTTACTTTTCACCTGCGAAGCAAGTGAATATAGATGATTTATCTTGAAAAAGATTCAATTCCACCGGAATTGATACTTTAAACCCACCCCAACCCACCCTTGAAGTTATAAGTTAGCAATCCTACCCTTTCCTACTTCACCGGAGAAAGGGTCTGGTTCTGGAAGACATCCGGATGGTTTCTCTCGTTGGTTCCGATTGTGTGGAAAATGATGACTCGAATTGCGATTAGGAAAAAGATAAGTGTTTTTTCTTGGCAACTTACTTACATACAAAAACCAAAAACCTCTTCTCTCCTAAAGATAGCTTGAAGAAATCAAGGAAAAGGAAGATGATATCTCAAGTGATGTTCAATTGTTACCAATTGCATGCCGATTAGAACTCACTTTTGGATATCCTTTGATTTTTATGATCATCTCTCCAAACCAAAGGACTTGAAAAAGGATTTAACCATTTCATTTGACTCTACCACCAAATCAAGTATTTTACCACATCCTTTGTTAGATTCCGACTCGCCTTTCACTACGGAGTTGTCGGCTAGTGTTATCTTGAATTCTCTCGGAAATCGTGGACAAAGTATTCATATTACTGGGTTTATTCTAGTTTAATGCCTTTTCCTGTTAAAAATCTGTTACATTGGAGGTGTAATTAAAAGAGAACATTTCCTCCGGGACTCTTTTAGCATTTTCCTAAAGAAACATCTATTTTTCTACCTCGCTAGAATCACACCCAATAATGTTGATGTATGCTGTGCTTAATTTTACCAAACAAATGTAAGAAGACGTTTCCTCTATAAATGTTGATGATGGCTATTCATATTGCATTTATCATGTGGAATTTTCTTCCATTCTCTCTTAACAATAAGGAATATTTCCTTTAATTTTTTCCTTAGAAATAGAATTTTGTTTTTGATCCTGGAAAGTCACTCTCATAATCCTGTGGCAGTTGCAATGCACGTTTCTATTTGCTCTCCTAAGACAATAAATTCAGGGATCGAGTCGAGCTTGACGACTCGGTAATCAAAAACAAAGCCGCTTCGTGGGAGTTCACCCCATGCTGATCTTTTCTTTCTAATTTTATTTTTTAACCTTAATGTGTTGAGATATTGAGGGGCCCTATCCTCTTCGTTTCCTCGTTGTTTGTTGTTGTGTTGTGATTTGGCAGGATTAACCCATTACATTCAAAGAATCCTCTCAGTGTCGATGCCTCATTCGGTGCAACTCGAGTGTTCATTACCTTTGTCGAGAAAAATTAGTTTGGGGGTGATCATATCATTTTATCTTATCGATTAACGGAAGTATCTTTGTCTACTTAATAAACGGCTTAGATTTTCGTAGGAACCCGACTTAAACATTGAGGACAATGTTTCATTTTAGTTTGGGGAAGGGAATCTATCGATTTGATGTGCTTGCTTATTGTGTTTCTCACGTACCCCGGTTTCTCACCACAAAAAATAGCAAAAATTTATAATTTTTTCATCTAAATAAAAAAAAAAAAAATTTATATTTTATATAATATAATATATATTATCATATTATATAGTATATATATATATATATATTATATATATATATTTATATATATAAAATAATAAGACAAAATGTTTGGTTTTCCTTGTGGAATAGAATGAGGGAGGAGATGGGGTTTTATATTTTTGGCCCGGATCATCACGACGGCGTCACACGTTATCTCTAACGCCGTCAGGATCAGGGTTTTGTTTTAAATTCCTTTTATAAAGGAAAGTGCTGACCTTTTGACTTTTCTTAGGAGGATTATTACCTTTTCCTCCGGGGTCAAATATGCGGTTACGCACTGTGAGTGTGAAAAGGTAGTGCGACGGGATTCTGCTTATAGCAGGGTTATCATCCCCAATGGTCGGGCAATTATGAGGTGTCGATTGGGTTGCTAAGGAATTTTCATCGTCATGTTGAGATTTGACGTTTTGACTAGCTCTTTTATGCGGTTTAAAGCCGAAGGTGCTCTTTCAAAAACGGGGTGGATTTGCAACATTGGGTGAACATATCCAATGCATAGTGAGTTTGTGGAGATAGATTTGGAGGTACTGGGGGGTACCTTCTTCGCAGGATTTTTTGAGAATTTGTGCCCGACAAGGGGTTCTGAAACCTTGATGTCCGGGTATTTTGTGTTCTTCTTGATTTTTCTCATCCTGCTCCCATCCTTTCTCATCTTTTCCTTTAACCTCCTTGTAACTTCCAAAAGAGTTGCATGAAATCGCCAACAATCACATTCATATATTCTTTGAGTTGCTTGACTCTCTCTTCCTGATCGAGGATGAAGTTCTTCACAATATGCTCAAATTCCTCTTAACGTGATGGTTCTGGGGGTAGTTGATATATTTCGTTGCTTGTCATTCTAAATACGCCTTCGCTTCTTCCTTGTTCCCTTCTATAATTACATGAATTCTGAGTTTAACTTGCTTAATATGAGTTTTATTTCAATCAATATGGAGTAGCTCATCTATGTTTGTTTGGGATCGATGAGAGTCGTAGTATGAGCATGTTGAATAACTTATAAATGTAGATATAATAAAATTAAACTTGATGTTTGAATGCTTGATCCTTGTTAATTATTTGATCTCTCAGGAAATAGGGAATTAGGTCGAAAGGCTCTATCTAGTGATCGATTTCGAGTCATGAATCGATATTAGCTTTGTGAGAATTAGCTAATAAAATGATTACTCAACCAAGTAATAAAATGTTTAATGCTTATTCTTATGTCTAACGAACTCGAATAAGAAGGTTTACTATCATTTCCAAACATTAATCTATCTTACATCATTTTATATAAAAAGGATTAAAGGCCTAAAGGAATTCTTTTATATAAATTAGTTAAACGCTTAATTAACTATCGGTTGCTTGTGCGATTATATCTTTATTCATATGTTCACCGTTATTCTTATGCTCATCCTCATTTTTTTCCTTCCCAAACAAATATACTTTTAATTAATTAGTTTAATCAAAACATTAATCCGTATCTTAGATTCGTGACAAATCTTGAGATACCCCTTTGCAAAACTATTAAACTTTTTCATAAACATCAATCTCATGGAACGACCTGGTCTTACCCTAAATCTATGCTATAAACGGGGGTTATACTTTACCCATGTGTTAGTTGGAAATCGGTTAATACTAGTATTATAAATTTAAAACTTTATTAACACATCAAAAGTTTTTGGCGTCGTTGTCAGGGATTGAATTGTTTCTTGTTTAAGTATTTCATGTTTTACAAACCAAAATTTACTACCCCGCCATACAGTTTTCTGGCAAACTGACTCGAAAAATCATTTTTACTGTAGAAAGTATGGCACACATGCATCTAGTGCGCCGGTTTTTCTGGAAAGACAGAAAGTACGCTGCACTTCTGGCAAAATACGCCGCACTTGCTAAGACTTTAAACCAAAGAAGTCTGTAATGAACCTAAACCAAAAACTAACGTCTTAAACACCTAACTTAAACTTCAAAAAGAGAAAGGAAAAGATTTTAATGTTTATTCCTTACTTACTACTTTATAAAAACCATAAAAGGATGAATGACTATAGAAATCTAAAAAATGTTGAATACACCACTAATTATCAAATGGTTATTAGAATGGTCTACCTAGATGTAATATTTGTTTATGACCTTTTGCATGATTATTTTATAAATGTCGTGTTTAAACTTGGGAGTTATTTATGTGGAAAACTAGAATGGGGGGTTAAATAGTTTACCACTTTTTAATTTAGTCTATTTGTTTATAAAAACTTAGATTCAATTTTATGTGATCTCAATGTACACACAATATGAACAATTTAACTAAGTAAATGAATGATAACAAGATAAATAAGTATGCAAGACAAGAGATGAGAGTTAGAAAGATCAAACCACAACACAAGGATTTATAGTGGTTCAATAACGAACCTCATATTCGCCCTACTCCACTCCCCGAGTACCCAACTCGAGAGTTCTCTTCACTATGTCAACAAACTCCCTTTAGGCGAAGAAAACCGTACACAAGTAGCTTACACCAATTTCCGAAACTAAGCCAAATGTTGAGTTCTAATCTTAGCTAAAACCAATCTACCACACACTTTGTATTTTGAGGACTAAAATACTAACCGCACTAACAAAAGATCACTTCACCTAAGCTTTAACACGATCACCCCGATCTAACTATTCTCTCTATGATCACCATGTTCTAACTATACTCTCAATGATCACCACGATCTAACTATTACACACAATTACACAAGATGCACAAATGATTTACAAATTATGACACAATCATAACTACGTTACAAGAACACGAACTAAGCTATAATACTTTGTAACTTGATGGTATGAAGTATTATTCTCTTGCACTTGAGGATCTAAGCTTGGATCACTTGGAAACAAATACTTAGAATTAAATGATCAAATAAATAGAAGTGAATGTAAACTGATTTTAAAACAGATTGAATATGTGTGCAAAAGGTGAAAAATCTATTGGGAATAGTCCATAATTTATATGCAAAGCTAGGAGCGTATTTTTCTAGCCGGCCCCCTTAGCTCCTATGTCAGCCCCCTTATCACTAAGGGGGCCGCCCGTAGCTGGACGCTCCTATTTTTGTCTTTTCTAGGGGTTGTGTTTCCTAGATCAAATATATCCGTTTTAGGTGGAAAATTTGAATTCAAAATATTCATTTTGAATAAAACATTTCTTATAAATGTAAAAATGTTTTGTATAAATTATAAAAATATTTGTTACATTTTAAAAAAATGTGAGGTTGAATAAAAATTCCTTTGATCATAAAATGCATTAAACATTTATTTATTCATACATTTAAGTGATTAAATTTTCGAAATGAAAATTTACGACTAATTACTTGTTTACGTTTAATTTTACATTGAGCGTTTTTACATTTTATGATTATCAAAACGTAAAGAGGTCAAAAAATATTAATAACGTTTTTACGCATTATTTTTATCAACAATCTCTCTTTTTTGATGATTACAAAATCTAAACTCATTAAATGTAAAATTATTTTTAAACAGATATTTAGTGAGTTTTATTTCCATTTCTCCTCCTTTTTGTAGAATCAAAAAGGCTTATTCGATGAATACGCATAAAATCGACGGAATAAATGTTCCCCCTTGATGTGTGCTCCCCCTCGTTCGAGGGCACCAAGGATTTGAGCTATGGTAATTTTGCTACAAAAACAAGTTAAAGGAACAAAACCAATATTTCTATCATATAGCAATGTCATGAAAAATATTTAAACATGGTGACAATAAATTTGTATTAGCCAACCATCACAAATATCAACCAATTAAACTCAACTATATATTCATATAGGAGACAACTAACTAATTTACCAAATGCATATTTAAAAGCATAGATTAAAAGTCTATTCATTCAACATAACAATTATGTGTAACACACAATCATATAACTAGCATGCATTAGAAAATAAATATTATGCTTAAAGCATAATAAAAACTACAAAAGTCCTAATTTTCCTAGGATGCCATAGGACTTACTTGCAAAAGGTTGATTTAAAATTATTGGGAGTAACTAAACATAGAGTATGTTTAGTTTGGAGGAATTGATGGTGGTGGAGAGTTTGGAGGTGGAGGTTGTGAAAGCATGTGTTCTCTATAGGAAAACATGTATTGAAGTTCTTCGCTTAAGCCAAGGATGAGTCTACGGTTGTGGACACAACACAAGCATGTTGCCCTATGTGCTTCAAGTAGGTTCCATGAAATAGGATGACCAAATAGAGGTGGTGAAGGCATAGGAGGTGATGGAGTATTGAATTGAATGTCAAGTGGAGTTATTGGTGAAAGAGTGTGGGTAATATCCATGGGTTCCCTTTCTTGTGTTGGAGGTGGTGGAGGTATTCTTGGAGGAGGTAAACTTGGTGAGTTTAAGTAGCCATTGGTTGATAGGGATATGGAAGAGGATGGTGATTTAAGTTTGGAAGCAATGGAGGATGAAGAAGTAGCCCTAGTAGATGGTGTTTTTTTAAGGTGCGTTTGGTTTACTTAGAGATGAGAGGTGGAGTGTAGGTGATGGGGTTTTAGTGTCATCTTGAGTTAGGTAAACAAACAATTGTCTAGGTGGAATGATGTTAATTTTTGGTCTTTAGATGGTTTGGAAGTGGAAGCTTTAGTGGGTGCAATGGAGGTTGATGATGAGTGAAGTAGGTGATGAATTGGAAGTGAAAAATAGGAGGCAATTTATTGGAAGAAAATGGTTTAGAAGTAGTATGAATTTGAGTTAGTGTAAGCATTTCCAAATGATGTTCGTGTTTTTTGGGTAAGGATAGCAGAGCCTAAGTAAAAGAGGGTCAAAAAGCAGAAAGAAATAGTGAAACCCGTGAGTAGATAGGTCGGGCCCCTTATCTATAGTGTCGGCCCCCTTATTGATGAGGGGACCACCCTTATGTGCTAAGGGGGCCGCCTATCTGATACTTTTCAGACGCATAAATTTTGATTTTCAGCAAAAATTTTGTGAGAAAGGTTGTGTTTAGTGAACAATTTGCAGCAAGTCCTATGTAGTGTATGCATGTGACTATAAATATGTGCATGAAACAAATATATATGCCTGAAACAACTAAAAATATATAAAACAAAGATGCATAATTATGTCATAATAAGCATAATATTAAGGCATAATGATTAGAGGTCCTAAATAAACTAAGCAAGTTCAAGTTCTTTCGATTGAATCGGGTTAACAACAAACAAATAATAAAAATCTAGTACACATAATAGATTTTTAAATCAATTATTCAAACAAGTTAAGTCATGCAACATCTTTATTTTTTCTTCTTTCCAAAGACTCCTCTTAGTGCTTTGCCAAAGGACTTGAATCCACCTCTTACTTCCTCATGAATTTGTTGCGTTTGATTGAGCAAAGTAGCTTGTCGCTCAAAAAGAAGACGGTCAGTTTGTTGCGAAGAAGTAGGAATTTCATATGTTTGGTGAGTTAGAGGTGAAAGAGAGTGGAGGCAAGTAGTAGGGGATGGAGTACTAGCTCGAGAAGTACCCACATCATCATCATCATCATTTCCTTGATGAGATGATGATCAAAAATGATGAGCGGATGAGGATGAGATGGAGTGATGGACTTTTTGCATTCTACGATCACTTCGGGGTTTCCGAGTTTGTTTTAGAGCGAGTGGACGCATGACTCGATCAACGACATTATAAATGCCATTGTTAAGATGGGGATAGTGCTCCATGACGTATCGAAAGAGACGAGTCAAGAACATACCAAAAAAGTAGATTGGCCGTTGGAGTATCCCGAGCATTTACAATTCGCTTGGCAAAGAAATAAGCAAGATTAGATTGTTCTTCAGCAACAATACAATACAACATATGAGCGAGACAAGCCAAAAAATGGTCATGGTGGCCTCCTAGTCTGAACACATTCTCACGAATGAGTTCTTCCCAACGCTTCATGTCTTGTCTTAATTCTTTGGTAAAAATTGATTTGGTGAGAGAATGATATTTTTGCTTTTGATAGTACGATTAGACTTAATGCGTTCCCATTAAAGAAATTAATGAATTTCGTCGAGATTAGGGAGATCAGTATGATATGGTCCCTCGGTCTCTTGAAAGAATGCAAGAGATGAGAGATCCCATTCATTTGTGAAGACGACTTGACCATTGTATGGAATCTTGAGAATTTGGCCTAATTCTGGGAGTGAAAGAGTGATAAATTCATGTTGAATCATGAACAAGATTAGAAGATGATCGGTGTCACTTGTTTGAAGGGTGACTTGACTATAGAAGTCTAGAATGAACCGAGGAACAATTGGCTCATTAATTTCGAAAAGACAATTGAAGCGAATGTTGGTAAACAATCGCTCAATTCTATTGGATTGGTAATAAAGTTGATCCATAACCTGTCCCTCATGAATATAACGATTTTCGATAGGTTTATAGAATTGAGCAAGAACGAGAGAAAAACCTGGTATTTTGGATACTTTAGGGATATATGATTTAGTGAGGGAGGTATCGCCAACAATTCCTCGAGGCATGTTTATCACCTAAACAAGACAACAACAAAATAAAATATTACCAAACAAAAGAAATATATATAAAAAAAGTAAATGAAGTTTAAATCAAAACAACACATGTGGAACAAAGATTACTTCGACTCTAAAAATAAGACCTTAGAAGTAATCCAAACGTTCGTTATTTTAATTGGACTCAACCTAGAGTGTCGAAAAGTATATATTGAATTATAAATTTTGACACCTAGTATAAGTTTATCAAGTGATTATATGCTTAACAAACGTAGAGTAGGGATTATTTCGACTTTAGACTTAAATTCTAGGAAATAATCCTAACGTCCTTTTATTAGGGAAATACTTGACCAAGAGTGTCGAATGATATACATTAAGTTGTATATTTCGACAACTAATATGAGTTCATCACGTGTAACTTAACAAAAGTGGAATAATGGTTATTTGACTCTAGACTATAATCATGGACGATAATCCAAA
>BQNB010121268.1:8987-20488 GCA_026074375.1 Tanacetum coccineum
GTACTATGATAACAAAAGCCTATGCCTTATGCTGCAACAATGTTCAAAACATTCTCGATCAAAACATATTGACAACAAGATACCACTGATTCAAAAAGAAGCAAGTTAAGAACGGAATAAGTAAAAGGCATTACTTTGATCCAAACTACGGGAGTATCATCTAGCATACATCTCACTAAAGCCTTGGTAGAGAAAGAATTGGACTTACTTATCAACAAGCAGGGAATGCGAAGTTTTTAACGCCGGAAAAAACCCTGAACAATTGGCCAGATAAAGCAAAGAATATGACCTCCCTTGAGGTAGGTAGATTGTTAGGAACACGAAAGTGTCGGTCACTTCCATAGATATCATTAGATAGCTCGTTTAGTTATTTTTGAAACTTAAGTAGGCTTGTTAGCCTAAGGCCCATGAAAAGCCTATGAGCCTCAAGCCCACATGTCTTACTTAGGAAGTATAAATACCCATTCCATGCTATGGAAAGGGTTTGTAGTTCATTATTCATACCTTAATCAGTATTCCTTTTATGTTTACTATTCTCTCGTACTAAAGAGTTTTCATGAATCCAACCACTCGTCTCTCTAGAAACAAACACCCATCTTTTTCCCTCATCAAGTATTTTATTAGATAATCATGCACAATTAAACGAAAAAAGTGAAAAAACCTTCATTAATACAGTTCAGTGTTCAAAAAGTTTGTTTAGAACTTGTTATGAAAACTTCTCTCAAGAAGATTTATGAAGACAAAAAAGAGTAAAAGTAGGAGAACCCCACATGAAAGTTAGATTGAAGTTTGGGTAACGTGTAAATATTCCATAGTACTTTTTTAATCCATTTCTTGGATTTCATTTTAAAACTTTTGGTCCTTTTTCATCTTTGTTGACAATATTTAAAGTTATTAGCAAATTGTCGATACCATTTTTTAGTTCTAGCTATAAATTAACAAGAGTAGACAATTTTTTCCCTTGTTTTATGATAACTCCTATGTGATATCAGTTTACGAATAACCTGTCCGAATTACAGTATATACTTCTATTTAATAGAATAAGTACGATTGTAGTCTAAAAATTGTTAGATGACATCGATACAAATACTTGACAACGTGCTTTTTTAATTTGTGAAATAGTTTTCAAATTGTAGTATAGGTCAATGCATTTTCCATGAATGATGTTGTTGCCGGTGTTAGATTCACTTGACGAATGTATGAGATTTAAGTTGACTTAATACTCGAGCAGAACAAAAAAACCATCCTTCAGATCCGACCCGACCCGATTTAACCATTTGAATATGTAGCTTTAAAGAAATGAAAGGAACCAACCTTCGTTTCAAACTCCTCGAGCGTCGTGCCACTGCACACCTACGGTAAGACCAAAGTACTGGTCAAAGAGGGTGCAAAGGAGGAAATAGTTGCTTAGAAAAGAAGAAAGTGAATGAGGTATGTTAAAGCTAACCTGTGGAAATTACTAAAGTACAATGTCTGAGTTAACATGTGATCCGCCTGTGTCAACGGTTCCGAGCATAAGAAAAGAGGAGTGTGAGTAACGGTTATTTTTAAGTTGTTACTCACCTAATGTGGAAATATAGAAATAGGAGCAAACTTAACATAGATTAGAGGTTTAAGTGTACATTGTTAAATGTAGATTAGGCCTTACATAACTAGGACTAGTTTAATAGCTTGCCTATGCAAATAGCTAGAAGTTTCCTATTATGAACTTATGATTGGTTTCAACCACCTCATCGCTATAATTGAGATGAATTATAAACGGAGAGTGGATTGAGCTAGATATCTATTCTTCTTTCTCTTTGAAATAGCTTAATTAATGCTTATTAAAAAAATGTTTTGGTACGATTTATAACATGTGCAAATTCTTGATGGTTCTTTAAAGTCGCTCGTTTTAGCAAATTTTGGCATCGATACAACTCCAATCTAAGCAGATTGTCGAGTATCGAACTTCAGATTTATTGTCGTGATTGTTCAACATTAAGCTTACAGGTGAACTCAAAAGTATAACTCCTCCCATTTTAATAAGTTTGTTTATTAACTCTTTTCAAAGTAACTTGGTGGTAAAGTGGTTTTAAAATTTTCGAGAAAAACCGAGTACAAATCTTGTGGGTAAATGTCACACCCCACCAAGGCGAAAACACGAGGCATAACTTTATGGATATAATCACAACACAATGGTGTCAACAATAGAGAATCACTACATGCATAGCTAAAAATAAAAGACACGATGTGTCATGATAATACCCAAAACGAGGAACTGCATCTTGTATTAATAAAAAAAGGGGTCTCATCAATACAAAGACAATGTCTCGCAAACCTATTAAACTAATAACATCTAAGAATTTATGCAAACAAATACGAAACAAAATCAATTGAGAACTTCCAATGCCAGCCTAATGGTCTCTCTAGCCACTTTTATTAACTTCAACACCTTCCTAACGCTCACCTGAAAATGATGCTTAAAAACTCAAACACAATGGTTGGTGAGAGCATCTAGGTGTTAACAACACCAACACAAATTCAAATCAATTACTAGTGATTATAAAAAAACAAAACAATTAACGGCAGGACAATTAAGCAAGCTAATAACATCAAACCATTCATTCAACTAACAATCACCATTGCGGGACATGAAACGAGCCCCCAACGAGCCAAACACAAAATCATCTATAGTCATGGAGAGGAATGTTATCCCCGATCCCAGACTCTTGGTACCGTATCTACACAATAACAAACCCACACAAAGTAGGAGCTAGCATCGAAACCTCATGACCACAAATGTAGGACGAATACTGTAAAAATTCTGTATTTTTAGGTTCAATTACGACGTCGATCTATTTTAACTAATATTTTTTTCTCGTACGCGTATACTTTAATACTATTATATATTAAATCGCGTAAAACTAAAAAACAACAATTAGCGTAAACGATACCAAACGAATTTAAGTTTACCGTCAAGAATATTTTATTATTATTACTAAAGTTATAATTTACTTATTATTTTATATTTTTTTTTTACTTGGTTACGAAAATTGTTACTTTACCAGCGATAAAGTTACGTTAAGTGCATACTAGAGCAACAAAAATTAATCTCTACGCTTCAACAAATACTTATGTTTGTTATATCCAATGCTCAAAGTTTTTATAAAACTTTACCTACATTCATCACTTGAGCCATATTACCATGAAATAAATAGGCCAATACATACACTTTAACAAATATTATACAATAAGGATAAAAGTTAACCAACTAACTAAGGCAAGTAATCATTCATTTTTGCAATATATATTAGCAGATCAATCATTCCCTAAATTTTATGAGATGATCTCAATTAGGGAACCAAGTACATTAAACCTAAAGACTATTCACAAATTATTTTGACCAAAGACTCCATTAATTCGACTCATTGCGTGTTTCTATTGGACTAGTCTTAGGTACTAAAAAAAGTCTTGCACTAGTAAGTAAACTCACACACTTTCGATTAGCAAAGAAAAAAGAAAAAACTCACCATATACTCCCTTTGTCTCTCTAAAACAAACCCCACGACCACATCAAAACACTTGACCAAGATTCCATACAAAATTTTATTTACAACACTTACTCATATTCCTACATCATATCTACCAAGAAAGATTTAAGGCTTAGTTAAGCCTTTACAAGAGTTAAGCAAAAGAAAAAGGAAAATTATGATTTTAACTTGGAAAAGAAAGGTTTTCAAGATCTATGCAAGCATTGGTTTACAATCTAAACAAGGTTTGGATTGTGTTGTTAATCATATTACATCACCAAAGGGTTATCTAAAACCCTTTTATGTCTTTACAGTTATCATTTTATGTGTTTATATGTTCAATTAAGCAATATTACCATTTAGGATACTTGTTAAACATGTAAAAACATAATTTCTACATAAGACCATTGGTGTTTTTGAACATTATTACATATCTGAGGTTGATTAATAATATGAATAAATGGATAATAATATTGTATACAGTTTGTGAGTTAAGTGTAAACATGTATATGTATAAACTGTAATTAAAAGTTACCATTAAGAAAGTTTAAGGATTTTAAAACTTTGTATTAAAGGACTTGGATACTTTGTGACTCATGACACAATATGGATCTTTGGACTTTATTATATTGTAAAAGACCAGTATATTAATACCGTCTTGGAAAACTTGTGGTAAATAAATAGTTAAAAGGTAATATAAAACAAAGTAATAAAAATTAGATAAATATAGAGTGATTAAAAGGGTCTGTTTATTGGTCGACCTTGTAATAGGCCTACCATGTATATAAAAAAAATAGTACGTCCTCATGACGACGTCCAAAACGTGATAGAGAAACTCTAAAGAAACCGATTATAAAACGAAAAAGATATACGACGATTTCAAGTTAACTTTAAATATATACTTTTCTATAAAACTAATTTTTATAAAAAGTTACTAATCACACAGAAACTTATACTATTAAAACATCATAAGAATCGATAAACTTTTAAATAACGAATACGAGCTCGAAAGAATCGCTAAACTACGAGTTTAAAAAAAAACGAATAAGTTGACGACATTTACGAGATTTAACGATAACTAAATTCTACTACAAATAAATATATAACTGTTATCAACAGTAAAAATCACTACTCACTCAGGAAAACACAGATTTTGAAAATGTTATAATTAGAAAACACGTCTTAAAACGAAGGTGTGGAGTAAGAAACGAAAGAAACAGACTTAAAAACCGTAAAGTTACGCAGTTTTACTAAAGTATTACCTTATAAACATATTTTACCTATATTATAAATATGATTTCACTAAAACGATTAGATGGTGATGTAGCTATATAGAATTTATAATGTGGATATTAATTACTCAAAGTACAATATTACTAAGGGGACTCGTTATCTCATAATGACGGCCCCTTCGAGGTGGCACAAGTCGACGATTGGTTGGATTTACTATTTAAAGTGACATAGCTCCTCAATAAGTCAGCTACATAGACCATATAATTAATGATAGCCCTAACGATAATGATGAGCTATACGACCTATAAATAATCAAGAGTTGTTTAATACTTATACTACCCTATATTGGGAATTTAGGTTGCATTCGATCGTAAAGAGTGTTACGCATTTTATATTGTGAATACTTGTTGATTACCATTCACACGAGGTTTAGTTCATATCCCCAATTTACAATCTACTTATTTTTACAAACTCTACGGGTGAAATTACATCTTTATATTTACTAACTGACACAAGAGTTTTTATAAAACTTTATCAATCCAGAATAATAGCCATGATTATTATAGCCTAAGTTACCGACAGTGCATCTAATTCCCTAATATCATGAACCGACAAATGCCTTATAATAGTGAGCGCTAGTGTTTGTGGATAGATCGATCCGGACTAACAATCCCATCCGGAATTTAACTGGTTCACAAGTTTGATCATAAGGTGACATTAACCATTTAGAGAACTGTAGCTGTTTTGGCAGACACCTCCCAACCTAATTGTTGGGGCAGACAGACCATTTAGGCCTCGGGATCATGAGCTTAGCACATAATGACATGTTTTACGACTACTAAATTTGTTTCATATCCAACTTTCACATAAATCAGTGGTCCACTTTAACAAGACAACCTAATGAAATTCACTCAACCTTTGTGTTGACTTTAGCATGTTATAATATTCAGGTCCCTAAGGTAAATAACGAACTTGGAATGGGAGCCGTGATGGATATCAATTGTAAAATGATTCTAGTGTTTATGATAAATATTCGAAGGCAAACTTTAATCTTATAAAAACCAAGTCACCTTTTGGTAGTATTTAAGCTTTTGTTTAATTAAAAATGTATGTGGAAATGTTTATGACTATTTAAAACATATGGGAACCTAATTATAAGAACTCTGATATGTTTTCTATAAACATCGAATAATAATCTTTATCTAAAACGTCCATTTAAGGTCGTTATCCTATATCATGATGGTGAGCATTGACGTAGCACCCTATAGTTAACCATTACCGCTGCAATACCAAAAATTTGGGGGTGTTACAGATTGGGTATCAATGCAAAGGTGATTATCAGGGAACTGGGTCATTTTCAAAACCTATCTAAACCAAAATTTTTTAACAGATTTTCTATTTCTTTTTTTATTTTCAAAATACAGGAATCCTTCAAACGCTGACATCTGGATCATCCGCGCGCAGCATGGGTCCCAGATCTTAACTTACTTCATCTGCTATTAGTCATGTGTTGTATTATATATTTTATATATAATACTTGGTTTAAATTCGATCCCTTATGTCTATCTTTTAGCGTATTCCATTCTTCGTATTCGTCATTATATAAATATTTGAGCCATATCGATTTAATTCATGATTATATAGAAAATCTTATTTTCTCGGTAGTATCATAAACCTCGACTCCAAGTACTCTACAAACCTAACCGGGATTTTAAACTTGTATTATTGCAGGTAATCATGAGCCGCCCAAAAGATTGAAAAAGAAATCTATTAAGAGGAGTGGTGGTAAAAGCGTGGTGGGGCTTAAATCTATTGAAGAAATACGAAAAGTCTTAGGGCTAGATCTAAAATAGTGCAGGAAGTTCAGGAGTAAACCCTGGGAAGCTGGAGGAACTATGAAATGTGCACGGTTGTTCGCTACAAAGACTTTTATGAATGAAAACTCACACATTTAATGTAACGGAGGGTGTTGTTACGATTAAGACGTTAGGATAAAAAGGTTGAGCCAAATATGTTTGAAACTTGCAATGTTGCTTAAGAATATAAGTTAAGTTTGCTGCAAGTACCTTTACGAGGGGGTCTTGCGTAAACATGTGTGGAATGGAGAACGTTCACACTCTAAAGGACCCCAACTGCCCCATCTCCCCACCCCACCCCCACCACCCCTTCGTCAATGCAACCAGAAACCTATTGACTTGAATCAATACGATTAAGACTATGGAATACTGTCCAGGCAACTGAGAAAATCTAAAGGATGGAGCAAGAGCTCACGGACTTTGGACTCTCAAAGTGAGACACGACATTGAGGCATACAACGAATCTTTTCATGAGCTGGCCATGATGTGTACTGAATTGGTGCCCACTGAAAAGAAGAAGATTAAAACTAGCACTCGCCTAAGGTTTTTCTAAAAGAATCAAAGAAACATGTCACTTCTTCCTAAGCCAGCAACACTGCATGATGCACACAACATGGCTTGTTTACTGGTTGAGCAAGCAGTATCAGGTGTAGGTGCTACCATACATTAGGTGACAAGCGATAAAAGTAAAAATGGGAAGGACCACCAAAGAAACACCAACAACAATAACCATAACAACCACAATAACAATAACAACAACAACCACAACCGAAACAACAACTATCCCAAACAAACACAAATAGGAGACAGTAAACTACAGGAGCCCATATGCTTCCCGCCCAACTGAGAATAGAGGTTTAAGCTGGGAATCAAACCAAAGTGCAAACCGTTGCAACTTTCACGCATAGTGTGTGATGCCCCTCCAAGTGTCAGAAGTGCCAAAGAAACTGGATCATCTAGATAGGATTATATAGCTATACTTACCAGGTGCATGTAATAAAATTCCTGCAGAATGCGACGTGTTATTGTGTGTGGTGAGAAAGGACATCTTAATAGACCAGAGTCCTAAGTCAGGGAACCAGCATAATGAAGAGAGCTAGTGCGAGGAAAAAGCTATCCTTAACATAAATCCGAATGTAGTCACGGGGTACGTTATCCTTCTTAATATATCACTACGCTATGTATCCTCTTATGATTCTGGTGCTGAGAGAGAGTTATGGTATCTTCTGTGTAACACTTTTAATTGATATTGCCCCAACCGCTATAAATACTAGTTATGGAAGTAGAGTTATGCAGATGGGAAAGGTGGTTTAGAACCAACACTGTTTAATTACGTTGTTTGCACTCTTAGTCTTGCTTAATCATAGGTGTTCAAAATCGCACCTACTCCGCCGACCCGAGCTAGGAAGTTTTTGAAGTCATTGTTGGTCTTCATGGACTGTTGTCATACCACCGAGCTGTCATAGATTGTTATGAAAAGATTGTCCGTATTCCTCTTCTGAATGGCGAGTTTCTTGAAGTCCAGGGCGAGAGGCCAGAAAATAATCCTAGATCACTTGCGTGTATCAAGGCTGATGAAAAGAAGTTTGATGACATTCAGTTTCCGATACATCCCTGAGTGTTTTCCAAATGATCTGTCATGTATAACCTCATGTGGCGAGAGATAGAATTCCGCATTGATTCCAGATTCAAGAGTGGCGTCGCCAGTTGTTAATCACCATACCAGATTAGCTCCTGTCAGAGATGTTTAGAGTATGTCGAACCGAACAAAAAGAGCTTCCATGAAAAGGGCATCATTCGACCTATTCCCACTCACCATAGGGGAGGCACACCGTACTTTTGTTAAGAAAAAGATTGTGCGATGAGAAAGTTGGTTATTAATTGACTACATGGAATTAAATAAGTTGACTATAAAGTACCGCAACTATCTTCCCAAATTGATACTTGTTTGATCCAATTACAAGGTGCGTGTTGATTTCTCCAAGATGATATCATCGTTCGAGCGTGTTGATCATCAGATTGAGATCCGAGGAAGGAAGATATACCGAGAGAACCGCGTTTAGAACCCGATATGGGCATTTTGAGTTCACAGTTATGCCATTTGGGCTGACAAACCGCACACAATATTTATAGGACTTAATGAACCGGCGTCTGCAAACCAAATATCTGGACAACTTCGAATTGTTTTCAATGACAGACGATCTTAAACTACTACAAAGTCAGAAGAAAGCCATGAAAGATCCACCTGAGGACGAATTTAGACTTACTCAAGAAAGAGAAGATATATGCCCGAAATTTATCTAAGTTGGATTTTTGGTTAAAAGAAACAAAATAGTCCAGTTCCTAAGACATTTCAACCGTACGTATCTCACCGTGGATTCCTATGCAAGTGTAAGTTGTTCAAGAACTGGAAGACACTTAAATCTCAACTAAAATGCGTTCATTCTTAGTGATTGACGGATTATTACCAAATATACACTACTCTGAGAATCTTCACTCCAGATCCCAAAGGCCCCTCACGCCTGTTGACTCAAAAGAATAAGACAAATGTTCTCGGGCGTGAACCAGATGAAGCTTTCCACATTCTAGGAGAAGCTATGCAATGCCCAGTTTTAGCACGACACCCGATTACCAGACGTCTTTGTGGTCAAAGTTGTGATGCACGAAAACAAGTTTGGGTGCTTAGCTGATGCAGGCAGTCACATTGAAGCGTCATTGCGTCAAGACATTAAAAGAAGCATGATAAAAATTCATAACTCAACCCAAAAAAACTGACCAGGAATTGGGTGCGAGTGGTGTTCGGCGTCTAGTAAAATCTGTATACATTATCTTAATGGGACAAAAAAGTGTTCATCTAGCACGGACCATTAAGAGTTCTCCCATTAAATATTGTGCTACCAGAAAGATTTGAACATAGCGCCAAAGGCGGTATGACTTCGAGTTGCGCTCAGTTCTACTACGAATGTGATGATCAAAATACCACCCGGGCCAGAGCAAATGTAGGTGTGGCATGATGCCTTGAGTAAGAAAGAAAGGCTCAGCCAAGGCGAGAGTACGAGCTAGTAGATACAATACAAATCTGGACTAAGACTAACATTTGGAAGCACAATGCGAAGTTCCAAGGATCTCAAAGCTCCAACAGAATGCAAGAGGATTAGAAAAACACTTTGAACGATTGAGATGAATGGTGGAATTTTACATCTTTGCTCGTTAATCTGGATTCCATCAGTTAGGTAGTTGTAAGAAACTGATCATAGAATTGAAGCTCAAACTTCTAGATATATAATACATCCAGATGCGGATAAGATGTATCATGATCTGAGAGACTAGTAATTTGGTAGTCCTGGTATAAGAGAGACATTGCTGAGATAGATAGAACAAATTCTTACGTGCTCTAAATAAAAGCCGCACATCAAAAACCCCTCACAACAATTGACTTTAGCAACCATAAATCCCTGATGGAAATATAAGAAGTATAACAATTGACTTAGTCACAAATTTTTACCTAATAAGCAGCGGTGGGTATGAAGCGATTGAGCATGTGGAATAGACTTGACCAAATCGGTTCGGACTCACTCATTACCTATTTCGTGAGAAGATTACAAACGGAGAGCTGTCAAGAATTATATCAACGAAATCGTAGCAAGACATGGTGTGCCATATCAATCATTTAAGACCGAAGATGGTCGATATTTTTCCCCAGTTCGCTGCATACTAATGGCAAGAGCTCTTCAGGTAAGACTATGGTGTACAAAACTACACATGAGTATCGTCGTAACCACCCCCGAGAACTGACGGTCCAGAGGTGATTGGGTACAAGACTAGACATGAGTACGACTTACCACCCTCAGACCGACGGTCAGAGTAAGCGTACTATTCAGATGCTGGAGGATATGCTTCGAGCTTGTGTTATGGATTTTGGTGGCAGTTGGGATACTCATCTTCCATTGGTTGAGTTTTCTTATAATAACAGTTACCACACGAGCATTAAGTACGCACCATTCGATGCTCTGTACGAGCGGAAATGTAGATCCCCTGTGATATGGACTGAAGTTGGAGAAAGTCAGCTTATTGGGCCAGAAATTGTTCAGGAAATGACATAAAATATTATTCAGATTAAGGAAAGGTTGAAAACGGCAAGGTGTCGCCAGAAAAGCTATGCTGATAAGAGGCGTAAGCCTCTTGATATCAAAGTTGGAGACCGAGTGTTACTTAAGGTATCTCCATGGAAAGAAGTGGTACGATTTGGTAAGAAAGGAAAGCTGGCACCACGATATATGGGACCGTTTGAAATCATGGAGTGTGTTCGACCGGTGGCTTATCGGCTGAAGTTACCCCAGGAGCTGAGCTGTATCCACGACACGTTTCATGTGTCGAACCTCAAGAAGTGTTTGGCTGAGCCAGATGTTCAAGTGCCTTTAGAAGAGATCGAGATTGATGAAAATCTGTGTTTTTTGAAGGGCCCATTGAAATCGTAGAACGGGATGTGAAAAAGCTAAAGCGAAGAAGAATTTCATTAGTCAAGGTTCGTTGGAACTCTCGACAAGGAGGTGAGTATACCTGGGAACGTGAAGACCAATTCCATAAGAAGTATCCGCATCTTTTCTCTAAACCCGTACCTTCGTCAAGTGTCGCGACTTGAGCCTTGAGGACAAGGCTCATTTAACGGGGAAAGACTGTAACAATCCGTATTTTAGGTCAATGTACGACGTCATTTAATTCACTATTTATTTTTAGTCTTGTACGCGTTTGCTTTTAATTTTAATCGTTAAGTTAAATCGCGTAAGCTAAAAATTATCATTCAATGTAAAAGGGCATCAAGCAATTAAATGTTTACGTCAAGAAAGTGTTAGATAATTATTTTGAGTATAATTATTATCTTTGCACATTTTATTTTTATTGG
>BQNB010121269.1:0-20487 GCA_026074375.1 Tanacetum coccineum
CTTTATATAGACCCAATATTTCCACTTCAGCCCTTAAAGACTTGGAAACCTGCTAAACAACACCAAGCATAAAACTGATACCAAACTATTAGACAAAAGTACAGGAATGACCCTTGCACTTATAAACCAACACATGAGCCTATAAACAGTCTATAAATCCAACAATAACCATAAGAAATAGGTAGTGTAAGAAAACATCAAAGAAAGCATACAGAAAAAGCGACTGACCTATATTGTCCACATGCGATATACAACCGGTAAAGGCTTAAACAAAATATAAATAGGAAAACTGGATGCATCCTTCGTGGCTGCAAACGTAACCGTTTGCCCCGTCAAGGTACGGACGATGACAACCCTAACCTAACCTGTTTAAATTCATCATCACCATTGACAGTGAATATGGCCAATATTTATACACAACACCGTGCCTACAAACAACGGTTGCATTTGTTTAAATACCTTCCGTGTTGCAAAGCCAAGTTTTTCGAGAACGTCAAAAGCCACAATAAGAAAGATACACGCTGAGCGGGGACTAAGACAACAACTTTCATGAGACTTTATGTACAGAGCCCAACAACGGAATAGTTGGGAAGGACAATGTAACGTCCGACTACATGATAAGGGTTTTATCACTTTCACATGTGTTGAATTAGAAGACCTCTTCTATATGTTAATGCGCGTGACAATGCAAAACCCTTACCATATTCTAAAGACAAAATCACTATCCGACCACCGTACACCACGACCAATGTCCCTCCACCGCCACCCCAACTTGGCATCCTCCAAGAAGTAATAACAATCGTTGTGTATTCTCGTTTAATAAGGCTCAGACTTACAAATAACCAACTAAAGAGGATCAATATGCGATGACTGCAAACCAAAACATAATAAACTACCATGATATCAGCAAAGCAGTTGATGAGCAAATGCAGGTCAGCATCAGCGAACCATCACGAAAGAAATCATGAGCAAAGCGCATAAGAACCTTTCACCATATAATGGCTTATTCGCCATGGCTGCAAATACCATGGTCGCACCAATACAATTATAAAACCATACAAACATAAGGATTGTCGGGTGCATTATCAGGGCCATATGTTATTAGAATAAACAATTCGCTACATCTCAATCTGTCATGGCTGCAAATTGTATAAGTTTCCCCGCCAAGGTGCAAATGATCTCAACTTCGATTGAGTTCAATAAAACACGTCCATATTCAACCATCACTTCAACAATCAACAAAATATAAAGAGTTATAAGCACGATGTACCATGTGTGGGGTCATCAGACATGTTATAGCATCCATTTTTACAAATTTAACGCTCCTAAATTCAAGAGTAAACACTCTAGGCAGTTGTTTAAGAATAACAAAAACAACGAAATTTGTCAGCTTTTCGTGGAGGTTGCTGAGGCAAGCGACTCTCGCACTCTACCATCCTTCCACTTTCAACAGCAATTGAAGCCAAAATAACTTGCAACTTTAATGCATTCTTTAGAATCTTACGGATAACTTCTCCTATCCATATAAACAGGTACAACCATTAATTCAACCCAATCTCTATCACACATAAAAACGCCAACAATCACAAATAAAAGAAACCACAAACCCTAATCCTAGTAACAAAAGTTAATATAATCGGTGATCAGAAACTCAAATTGAAATTAAAAGCTTCCTAACCTGCTAAAGAACAAAACCCCATCCCCAACCCTAGTAACCCTAAACCTAATTAATAGAATAGGTCAACAAAAACCTAAATTGAAATTAAAAAAATACTAACCCCAGAGGCACCAACAATCGTAACACCCTTATAGAAAGATGATCGTATCTAATCATATCATCCAAGAACAAAACCCCATCATTGCATATCATTCAAGGACTAAACATAACAACCAAAAGAACCCCATAATAACAAAATCATAATAGATCGGTTAGAAACAGAGAGAGGATCGATTAATACGTGTTTGATGTGTGTTCTTTATTAACGTGAAAGAGAAACAGAGAAAGGAACACGTACCCAAATATATAGGGCTGGGTCGCATTAAATGCATCTGGCTTTAATTAATGGGTCGGGCAAGGTGCGGGTGGAACCCGGGTCAGATAGGCACTTAATACAACCGAGGGTTGTGTCACGTTTGGGTCAAACTCGGGTCGGAGACAATTAATGCACTCGACAATCCTTATGATTGTAAGGTTTTATAATAGTTCTCTTTTTTCTGTCTTAATGAACAATTCTTTTTCTTTCTTTATTACTTGTAAAAGACAATATTTTTTATATGAATATGTTTTTTTCTTTTCACAATTTTCTTATCTGTGATTAGACATTGAACATATACTAGTTAGTCGTGGGAAAAGAACCGAAACTGAGAAAAAACCCAAAATCAAAACCGAAAAAAGAACCTGAACTAAAACCGGTCAACACTGGTTTTTGACCAAAACCAGTTCGGTTTGGCCAAAAACCACCGGTTTGGGACCAGTTTAGAGATCTTACCATTGCACCCAGTTCGATTTCAGTTTTTTAAGAATCGGTTTGGAAAATCGGTTGAGAACCGCTTTTTGGACGTTAAACAAATCTGGGCCACTGTCATAATTTTTGCCCTACCTTTTTTTCTTGTCTCCCAACCTTATTTTTGCCATTTTTGCCAATTTTTAGTATAAATAGCCCATTTGAGTTTGGTTTAGTCACAAGTTCTCATAACACTAAACACTATCAAAAAACATTCTTGAAATAATCAAAACGATCAAAAAAACGGGCACTAATGGCAACTCAAGCTTCTTCTACTTCCACCGGTGTTGGTTCTTCAAATGCACCAACGATTGTTGAAGTTTTAGAAACAACCCAAAATCCATAAATTTGGTGTAATTTCAACATCGTGAGATTGTCGAATGGGGCAATAAAGGCTCATTGTAAACATTACGGTAAGTTTATAAAACATGAATCTAACTCGACGTTGAGGGGGAATACCGAGAGGTATTGCGAAGGACTTAAATTTAATGCGGAAGCGGGTCAAGCATCTATGTCATGAGAGGGGTTATTTTTGCAAAAGAGGTGGAGCGGTGTCGACAACAATTTGCAAGCTTTGTGATTCAAGAAGGTTTGCCATTCAACCACTTCGACAACCCTCGATTAACTATGGTGCTTCAAAATACTCTTCAACCGCGATATACTCAAGTAAGTCATGCTACTCTTAAACGTGATTGTATGAAAGCTTGGAAAAAGGCTAAAACTGAACTAATAAAAGGTTTTGAAAATTTAAATACAAATGTAAACTTAACAACCGATGTTTGGTCGGCTCCTCATGGTTTGCCTGGTTTGTACCTTTGTGTTACCGCGCATTAGTATGAACTCTGACTTGGCAAATTATCGACTCTACGATTGCTTTTGAAAACTTTGAGTATCCTCACACGTGTCAAAATTTATTTCATATATTACGAGATGTAATGAAAGCGTTTAAATTAGAAGAAAATGTTTTTTTAATCTCATTTGATAACACAAGTAATAATACAAGCGCCGTCAAAAACTTAATACTAAATACTGACCACCTTTGAACGGCATTTTTTATCATAGTTGATGTGTTGCACACATCATAAACTTGGTTGCGCAAGACGGACTAGCGAAACCCGAAATACTTATGATACAAAACGTTTTTAAAAAAATGTTATAAGATATATTTTAAACAAATGTACATTATATAAGATTGTGTAATGAAACGGGAACCATTTCTTTAACCCCTAATTGGGATGTTCCTACAAGATGGATTTCAACTTATAAAATGTTTATATGTGGTTTATGCCAAAGAGCTACTTTAGAAGTTTATCATGAGGAACTTTGCAAAATTCGTCAAATTGTACCATTTTCGACCCAAAATTGGTTTATTATTCACAAAATAATCGAATTACTTGAAGTTTTTAAAAGCGCAACAACGTTATTATCTGATGTTTATTATCCAATGGTTCATTTGGTACTAAACCAAATTCATTTGATGTGTTCAAAATTAGGCGAATACAAATTTCATGGTTAACTTTTTCCAACTATGGTTTTACCCATGAAAGAAAAACTTAGAAAATATTTCAAAGAAATTCCACTGGTAATTACTTGTGCCGCCTCATTAAACCCGTTTTAGCCGCCATGGCTCGGGATTTACTAAGTGTACAGGCTTCTATGATTGCTTTGGAATCCGCTTTTTCTACTAGTGGAAGGGTATTATCGATACAAAGAATAAGAATCACACCGGCATCTTTGGAGACTAGTATTTGCTTGAAGGATCACTTGGACGCCGCCAAACGTATACAATACATTTCAAGTATTGAAGAGACTAGAGTACGAAGAACAATTACACAAAACCGAGGTGGGAACGGGTGAAGCATACTCAATTTCCGATGAAGAAATCGCTCTAGATGAAGCAGCTAGTTTGGCTAGGTCCTTCAAAGCCGAAGAAGAAGATGTGAATCTCGAACAAGCTCTTAATTAAGATATCACTTTCTGATGAATAAATCGCTCAAATGTATTAGCTTTGTGTTTCAAGTACTTTATGTTTGATGTATTATGATTTTATTAAATAAAAGTTGAAGTTTAGTGAGTTTCTTGTGTATAAAACGCGAAATCAACAAACAAAAAAATGAAACCGGATGCTGCCTTGATGCTTAATAGATTCAAATAAATATGAAAAAACCCGGTTTTTCCCAACCGAACCGGTTACTACCGGTTTGGGTTTTTTACCCCTTAAATCCTAACCGGTTTTTGGTCAAAACCGATTCTTGACCGTTGACCAAAAACCTGTTCGGTTTTCAAACCCGATCGGTTTTTGGTCAAAACCGGTCAATGTACACCTCTAATACTAGTTACAAAAAATTTGGTCTTACAGTGAACTCAATATGCAAACCAGTCTAATTTTATTTTTTAGCAAGGAAATTAAAATAGAGGCATGTTATACAAGAACGAGAAGCTAGCTAAGATAAAACCTTTCCAGTGGTGCAAATAGCCTAAACCATATGATTATATGGTTATTACAACTTGCTATCCCCATATCTGTTATCACTACTCATTGACCACAACATACTTAAAAGCGGAGTTTTTTTTGAACTGTAATTTTTCTATCTGACAAATATATATTTCACACATGCCTCCATCGAGGCTTGAACCCATAACCTTTCGGTTAGAAAGGAACTCACTTACCACTGGACCAAATTCCTAATGGCAAAGCGAAGTATTAATTTCCAAAAGAAACAGGGGTATACTAACTAAAAAGATTATCAGAGGATGTTCATTATATAAACACCGTACCTCAATACCATCCGCATCTAGTTTGAAAGCAAACAACCAAGTCTTTAAAACCAGGAAGGGGGAAGGGAATAAAATGATTTTATGAATCACTAAATTTAAACCTTTTAAGGACATTTATTTATCACTATATGAATCACTAACTAAAACAGCACACTGATATATCGAGGTTCTATAATGTTTAAATAGAGTTAATTAATATGTTAAAACATGAATGCGGTGAGTTTAGCTACTAAATGTAATATAGAGTAAACCAGTCTTATATCCTCCTAAAAGATCCTCATAACTTTATAAATGTGACACATGGAAAAATCTTTTCAGGGGTTAAAGTTCAAAAAATGATATGATCAAGTTCGTTTTCAAACTACTAAAGGAGCTAATAGTCAATCGTAATTATTATTACATTGTCAAAAAGAATTATTGGAAATGACTTAGATAAAACTAATACTACTAAAATTTGTCATCCATAGTTTGATACAAACTATAGGTCACTTATTTTGGTCGCCTCTGACTAGGTGGGCGTGTGGGCTTGTGGGGTGTGTTGAGGGGGAGTTTATAGAATTGGGAAGGATTTGATGAAATCGATAGAAAAGACACCGCACGACACTAGTCAATTGCTCGGTATGGATTTGGAATATAAGAAATTATAAATAATGCAAGGCTTGAAGAACATATTTCATCGAAGATAAAATACATTTCATGTGTCTATTGCTCTAGCCTCCAAAATTAGAAAACTGCACCTGAATACTGTAGCCAATTATAGAACAGACCCTTGTGATATAATTTCCTTAATTAAATAGTTAATGAATATATATTGCTGTTCATTGTGCATTTTGCAAATCAAAACACTTGGGGGGCGTTTGATTCGCAGTATGTTTTAAAAGGAATTGTAATATGTGAAAGAAATTGTAATTTGAAGAAATTATAATTCAAATAGTTGTAATGTGTTGTTGTAATTGTAAGTGTTGAATGGAAAATGACATAATAAGTCCACTTGAATGGTTTGGTTGAATCTCAACGTCATGTAATTCAAAAAAATTAAAAAACCTTAAAAATAATAATAATAATAACAATAACAATAAATAGTAATAGTAATAATGATAATAAATATATAAATAATAATAATAAAAATAATAATAATAATAGCAACAACAACAATAATAATAGTAATAATAAATAAATAAATAAAATAATAAGAATAATTATAATAATTAATATTAATAATATATAATAATAATAATAATAATAATAATAATAAATAATCAAAATAAATAATAATAATAACAACATTAATGATAATAAATAATAATAATAATAATAATAAAGTGTTGTATTATAAAAAAATAATTATAATAAAATAAAAATAAGAAATAAGTAAAACAATAATAGTAATCATGAAAAAATAAGAAAAATAGGTGGATCAAAAATAATAATAAAAAAAAAGAAGTAGAAATAAAGAAATCACTATTAAACAATAAATAATAATATTATGCGGTAGGGTAATAATTGATAATAAATAATAATAAAAAAATAATACTAATAATAATAACAGGTCAATAATGATAATAAAATAATGCTTTAAAGTATAAAACATTTTGGATATTACAGACGTAATTCAAGAACTTTCCATCCAACTTCGACGAGAGACATGTGTTATGTTCTGACGATCATTCTCACTATATCCTGGTTGAGGTATGATTAGTGCGTGGGTAGAATTTGGGAACAGTCGTATGGATGGGAGGGTCTATTCTGCGCTAGGCTAATTACATGCCAAACGAGAGCGAGCGCTATGATCAAGCAACTCTCTCGGTGGACGTGATGTAATCTGAATTACAAATCTGTCTGATGGTCATTTTGGAAGCGACACGTGCGGAATGTAATTGAATAACAATTACAAACCCTATTACAACGGAGGTTTACAGCGAACCAAAAAGGTAGCACGCCCTTAAGATATGCAATGAAATTCATTTAAGTTATACAGTATGTCTATTATTTTGAGATGGTGTTGTAAGAACACATTCATTCCTTCACTTATGATAGTATCACACATCTATGCTCATATCCAAAAAAAATTTGACTTTGTTTTTTGGGGGGCGGCGGGGGGGGGGAGGGGGGGGGGTGGAGGTGGGGGTCCTGAAGATCATAAATATAAATATTACGGGGGGGGGGGGGGGGGGGGGGGGGTGGGGGGGGGGGGGGGGGCGGGGGGGGGGGGGGGGGGGGGGGGGGGGGGGGGGGGGGGGGAATAACAATAATAATGATAATAATAATAATGATTTAAAGTATAAAATTTTGAATTACAACGTAATTCAAAACTTTCCATCCAACTTCCTATGTAATCTGAATTCTCTCCTTTGATGTAATTGTAATGTTTGAACTACAATTACAATGCAAACCAAACAGACAACGTGATGTAATCTGAATTACAATTCTCTTCATTTTGCGAACTTACGTAATGTAATATGAATTACAATTACATCCAATTACAACGGATTACAGCTAACCAAACACCCCCTTAGGCTAGGCAATGGAATTAAGATACAGTATCCATTAGTTGGAGTGTTGTTTAATTTTCATCTTTTATTAATCATAGCCAACAAAATTTGACCAAAGCTCTGATACCAAGTTTAGGCAACCTATCATGGAAACCTACTTCAGTTAGACTGAAGTTCTGATATCAAGTTGAAATACCCCTTTTTCGACTATAAATTTGACCAAAAATTAATGAAACTTTGCTCAAACGCATGATCAGGAATGACCTTCTATTATTCTTTTATAAACTGACCAAAATCAATTACAATTAAACACTTGAAAGTATTTTTAGATGAAAGTAGACTTGAATACCTTGCTAACAATATAAGGCACGAATTCTAACTCTTTACGGTTTATTTTATACAAAATTCCAAAGATCGACAAAATCTGCCAAAATCAATCCAGCCGGCCGGCTGGATTCAAGGTCGGCCGGCTAGATGATCTTGGTCACCCAAACCCATTTATTTACACTTTTTCTAGAAACTAACTTCATGGACTCAACATTACATGAAACTTTCCAGAACTCATTTGAATATTATAAATACTTCATTTTCATCAACATTTGTGGACTAAACGTCCCATAAACACGTACTTCACGAGGTTTGCCAAACACCCATTTTCAACACCACACAATACTAGCGTAGCTCATTATTACATAGAATTCGGACTTAGACACCATCATACCACATGTATAAATAATTTAAAATACTTACGGGTTCAACATTGACTCGAGCTCGACATCTAATACAATATCATACGCTTAACCTAATACTTCAAAAATCCAAGCTTCCAAGCCATATGCCTTATCAAGGCTATACCTTCATCTCACAATAACCTACAAAATGGTTAAACAACTAAACCGTAAGCTTTCGCTTAGTAAGTAATCCGCAATAACACGCTATGATAAATGACATGATCAAATGCATACATATACATCTTGGCTAAACCATTTAGTCATCCATAATCTCATTACATACAAGCATCATAATCGAACTAACATATCAACACATCATAATCATAAATCTTATACATACCTTGATTAGTCCCTTGACTAAACCAAGGAACCACATTAACTGTTGACTGCCAATGCAGATATTTTATCAACAATCAAATGCGTCTCAGGAAAGTTTCATGAAATGGTTGACGGCTCCATGAAGTTAGTTTTCTTCTAGAACCAGATGTAAATAATTGATTTAGGGTGACCGAAGAACATCTAGGCCGGTCCGACCTTGAATCCCAGCCGGGCCGGAACTGAGTATTGAATCATTGGCAGATTTTGGTAACGATTCTTTGCGAAATTAGGTATAAAGATCAACCCGTATGAGAGCGTTACAGAATTCGAGCCTTATATTTGTTCGCCAAGGTATTCACGTCTACTTTCATTCTAAAAAATACTTTCAAGTGATTTAATTGTAATTGATTTTGGACCTAATTATACCAGAATCATAGAAGAAAGGATCACGCGCATCCCCCTGACAACAAGCGTATTGAGCCACGTCTTCATTCATTTTTTGGTCCAAATCATTTATCGATCGAAAACAGGGGTATTTAAAATTGAATAGTCAAGGTTCAGTCTAACTGAAGTAGAGGCTGTTTTCCATGATTAGGTTTTGCCTAAACTTGGTACACAGAATCTGATAATCTATGGCGTTCAATTTTTTGGCTATGGATTAATAAAAGATAAAACATCATAAACAACACTCCAACTAATGGATACTATTACACGCTCTTAATTCCATTGCCTATGCCTAAGAGGGTGTTTTGTTTAGCTGTAATCCCGTTGTAATTGTGGTATGTAATTTGAGTAATTCAATTACCTTACGAAGATTCGCAAAAATGAAGAGAATCGTAACTTCAGATTAGCAACAAACACATGTCTGAGTTTGAGTTTGCCTGAGACTGAAGTTCTCTAAACAACATTACAATACAGCAAAAGGAGAGAATTCAGATTACGTAGGAAGTTTGATGGAAAGTTTTGAATTACGTTGTAATTCAAAATTTTATACTTTAAATCATTATTATTATTATCATTATTATTGTTATTATTATTATTATCACTTTATCTTATTATTGATGATTATATGTGCTGTTATACTTATTGCCTTTCTAAACTTTAATTTTCTCTATTATTATATGAATCAATCTTTTCATACTATTTATGCATTATTTACTATTATTTATTATTTATTACTATTATTTTATTATTTATTATAATTATTTTCTTTATAATACAACACTTTATTATTATATTAATAAATTATTTATTATCCATTAAATGTTGTTATAAGATTATTTATTCTGGACTTATTGAGTATTATATATGATAATTCTATATTATTAATAATATATTAATCAGAGATATATTCTATTATTTATTTACTGTAATATTACATATTCTCATTATTCATTGCGTGATTTAGCGACTTTGAATATTATCTATACTATTCTATTACTTATTATTTATTATTTTAATATTATTATTTATTTATATTATATTATTATTATTATTTATTGGTTATTGTTATTATTATTATTCGTAAGTTTATTAATTTTTTTGAATTTACATGACTTGGTATCCAACCAAACATAGTGACATAATATGTTCTAATTACCATGCAACACAATTACAAATGTCACAACTCAACTTGGCCATACTGCGCAAACATCTTTGAATTATAATTTCTTCAAATTACAAGTTCATTCACATCTTGTTAACATTCCTTTAAAACTTGTCACTGCGGAACCAAACGTCCCCCGCAAGATGGTTTTGATTTTCAAAATGCACAATGAACACCATCTATATTATTCATTAACTATTTTCAATTTAAGGTGAAATTATATGCACCAGGGTCTGTTCTATAATTGGCTACTTATTTCAGGTGCATTATTCTAATTTTTGGAGGCTAGAGCTCAATCGACACAGGAAATGTATTTTTAATCTTCGATGAAAATCATGTTCTTCAAGCCTTGCATTATTTATCGATTTTCTTTATTCCTGAAACCATACCGAGCATTGGCCGTGTCCCGTGCGGTGTCTTTCTTCAGACACCAGTCAGGGGCGACCAAACATAAGTGACTAAAGTTTGTAATCTTGGATGACAAATTTTAGTAGTATTAGTTTTATCTAAGTCATTTCCAATAATTCTTTTTGACAATGTAATAATAATTACGATTGACTATTAGCTCCTTTAGTAATTTGAAAACGAACTTGATCATATCATTTTTTGAACTTTAACCCCTGAAAAGATTTTTCCATGTGTCACATTTATAAAGTTATGAGGATCTTTTAAGAGGATATAAGACTGGTTTACTCTATATTACATTTAGTAGCTAAACTCACCGCATTCATGTTTTAACATATTAATTAACTCTATTTAAACATTATAGAACCTCGATATATCATTGTGCTGTTTTAGTTAGTGATTCATATAGTGATAAATAAATGTCCTTAAAAGGTTTAAATTTAGTGATACCATAAAATCCTTCTTATTCCATATCTCCCCCCTTCCCACGGTATTTTAATAGACTTTGGGTTTTGCTTACAAACTATGATGTGCGGATTGTATTGAGAGTGTACGATGATTATGTAATATAAATGAACATCCTCTGATAATCTTTTTAGTTATGTAACCTAGTTCTTCTTTGAAATTAATACTTCGCGCTTTGACCATTAGCAGGGAATTGTGGGTCCCAGTGGTAAGTGAGTTCCTACTCATTTCTCAACCGAAAGATTTATTGTGGTTCTCAGCCTCTGATAGAGCATGTGTGAAACATATATGTTATTATGTCAGATAGTCTAAAACTTACAGTTGTCAAAGAAACACACTCCGCTTTTAAGTATGTTGTGGTCAATGAGTAGTGATAACAGATATGGGGATAACAAGTTTTGTAAATAACCATAATGCCAAAATAAATCTCGACAATGGATTTAGGCTAATTGCACCACAGAAAGGTTTTAAGCTTAGCTAAGCTTCTCGTATCATTTATGACTTTATGCCTTTATTATGCTTTGATATGACACCATGATTATGACGTTTCGGCCTACTCTCCAGAGCGGATTTGGGTCGTTACAGTTTAGGCTATTTGCACCACTGGAAAGGTTTTATCCTAGCTAGCTTCTCGTTCTTGTATAACATGCCTCTATTTTAACTTCCTTGCTAAAAAATAAAATTAGACTGGTTTGCATTTTGAATTCACTTTAACACCAAATTTTTTGTAACTAGTATTAGAGGTGTACATTGACCAGTTTTGACTAAAAACCGATCGGGTTTGAAAACCGAACAGTTTTTTGGTCAACGGTCAAGAACCGGTTTTGACCAAAAACCAGTTAGGATTTAAGGGGTAAAAAACCCAAACCGGTTCGGTTGGGAAAAACTGGGTTTTTCATATTTTTTGAATCTATTAAGCAGCAAGGCAACATCCGGTTTCATTTTTTTGTTTGTTGATTTCGCATTTTATACACAAAAAACTCACTAAACTTCAACTTTTATTTAATAAACTCATAATACATCAAACATAAAGTACTTGAAACACAGAGCTAATACATTTGAGCGATTTATTCATCAGAAAGTGATATCTTAATTAAGAGCTTGTTCGAGATTCACATCTTCTTCTTCGGCTTCGGAGGACCTAGCCAAACTAGCTGCTTCATTTAGAGCGATTTCTTCATCGGAAATTAAGTATGCTTCACCCGTTCCCACCTTAGTTTTGTGTAATTGTTCTTCGTACTCTAGTCTCTTTAATACTTGAAATGTGTTGTATACGTTCGGCGGCGTCCAAGTGATCCTTCAAGCAAATACTCATCTCCAAAGATGCCGGTGTGAGTCTTGTTCTTCGTATCGATAATACCCTTCCACTAGTAGAAAAAGCGGATTCCGAAGCAATCGTAGAAGCTTGTACACTAAGTAAATCCCAGGCCATGGCAGCTAAAACGGGTTTAATGAGGCGGCACAAGTAATTACCAGTGGAATTTCTTTGAATTATTTTTCAAGTTTTTCTTTCATGGGTAAAACCATAGTTCCAAAAAGTGAACCATGAAATTTGTATTCGCCTAATTTTGAACACATCAAATAATTTTGGTTTAGTACCAAATGAATCGTTGGATAATAAACACCAGATAAAAACGTTGTTGCATTTTTAAAAACTTCAAGTAATTTGATTATTTTAATAAACCAATTTTGTGTCGAAAATGGTGCAATTTGACGAATTTTGCAAAGTTCCTCATGATAAACTTCTAAAGTAGCTCTTTGGCGTAAACCACATATAAACATTTTATAAGTTGAAATCCATCTTGTAGGAACGTCCCAATTAGGGGTTGAAAAATGGTTCCCGTTTCATTACACAATCTTATATAATGTACATTTTTTAAAAACATATCTTATAACATTTTTTTAAAAATGTTTTGTATCATAAGTATTGTAGGTTTTGCTAGTCCGTCTTGCGCAACCAAGTTTATGATGTGTGCAACACATCAACTATGATAAAAATGCCGTTCAAAGGTGGTCGGTATTTAGTATTAAGTTTTTGACGACGCTTGTATTATTACTTGTGTTATCAAATGAGATTAAAAAAACATTTTCTTCTAATTTAAACGCTTTCATTACATCTCGTAATATATGAAATAAATTTTGACACGTGTGAGGATACTCAAAGTTTTCAAAAGCAATCGTACACTTCATCATTTGCCAAGTTAAGAGATCATCCTAATGCGCGGTAACACAAAGGTACAAACCAGGCAAACCATGAGGAGCCGACCAAACATCGGTTGTTAAGTTTACATTTGTATTTAAATTTTCAAAACCTGTTATTAGTTTGGTTTTAGCCTTTTTCCAAGCTTTCATACAATCATGTTTAAGAGTAGCACGACTTACTTGAGTATATCACGGTTGAAGAGTATTTTGAGGCACCCTAGTTAATCGAGGGTTGTCGAAGTGGTTGAACGGCAAACCTTGTTGAATCACAAAGCTTGCAAATTATTGTCGACACCGCTCTGCCCCGTATGCAAAAAATACCCCCTCTCATGACATAGATGCTTGACCCGCTTCCGCATTAGATTTAAATCTTTCGCAATACCTCTCGGTATGCCCCCTCAATGTCGAGTTGGATTCATGTTTTATAAACTTACCGCAATGTTTACCATGAGCCTTTATTGCTTCATTTGACAACCTCACGATGTTGAAATTACACCAAATTTATGGATTTTTGGTTGTTTCTAAAACTTCAACAATCATTGGTGCATTTGAAGAACCAACACAGGTAGAAGATGAAGAAGCTTGAGTTGCCATTAGTGCGCATTTTTTTGAGCGTTTTGATTATTTCAAGAATGTTTTTTGAGAGTGTTTAGTGTTATGAGAACTTGTGACTAAACCAAACTCAAATGGGCTATTTATACTAAAAGTTGGCAAAACAAATGGCAAAAATAAGGTTGGGAGATAAGAAAAAAAGGTAGGGCAAAAATTATGACAGTGGCCCAGATTTGTTTAACGTCCAAAAAGCGGTTCCCAACCGATTTTCTAAACCGATTCTTAAAAAACTGAAATCGAACTGGGTGCAATGGTAAGATCTCCAAACCGGTCCCAAACCGGTGGTTTTTGGCCAAACCGAACCGGTTTTGGTCAAAAACCAGTGTTGACCGGTTTTAGTTCGGGTTCTTTTTTCAGTTTTAATTTCAGGGTTTTTCTCGTTTTTGGTTCTTTTCCCACGACTAACTAGTATATGTTCAATGTCTAATCATAGATAAGAAAATTGTGAAAAGAAAAAAATATATTCATATAAAAAATATTGTCTTTTACAAGTAATAAAGAAAGAAAAAGAATTGTTCATTAAGACAAAAAAAAAGAGAACTATTATAAAACCTTACAATCATAAGGATTGTAGGGTGCATTAATTGTCTCCGATCCGCGTTCGACCCAAACGTGACCCGACCCTCAGGTGCATTAAGTGCCTATCCAACCCGCATTCCACCCGCACCTTGCCCGACCCATTAATTAAAGTCGTGTGCATTTAATGCGACCCAACCCTATATATTTGGGTACATGTTCCTTTCTCCGTTTCTCTTTCACGTTAAAAAAGAACATACATCAAACATGTATTAATCGATCCTCTCTCTCTCTCTCTGTGTTTCTAACCAATCTATTGTGATTTTGTTATTATGGGGTTCTTTTGGTTGTAATGTTTAGTCCTTGAATGATATACAATGATGAGGTTTTGTTCTTGGATGATATGATTACATACGATCATCTTTCTATGAGGGTGTTACAATTGTTGGTGCTTCTGCGGTTAGTAATTTTTTAATTTCAATTTAGGTTTTTGTTGACCTATTCTATTAATTAGGTTTAGGGTTACTGGGGTTGGGGATGGGGTTTTGTTCTTTAGCAGGTTAGGAAGCTTTTAATTTTGATTTGAGTTTCTGTTCACCGATTATATTTACTTTGGTTACTAGGATTAGGGTTTGTGGTTTCTTTTATTTATGATTGTTGGGGTTTCTATGTGTGATATTGATTGGGTTAAATTAATGGTTGTACCTGTTTATATAGATAGGAGAGGTTATCCGTAAGAATCTAAAGAATGCATTAAAGTTGCAAGTTATTTTGGCTTCAAATGCTGTTGAAAGTGGAAGGATGGTAGAGTGCGAGAGTCGCTTACCTCGGCAACCTCCACGAAAAGCTGACAAATTTTGTTGTTTTTGTTATTCTTAAACAACTGCCTAGAGTGTTTATTCTTGAATTTAGGAGCGTTAAATTTGTAAAAATGGATGCCATAACCTGTCTGATGACCCCCACACATGGCACATCGTGCTTATAACTCTTTATATTTTGTTGATTGTTGAAGTGATTGTTGAATATGGACATGTTTTATTGAACTCAATCAAAGTTGAGATCATTTGCACCTTGGCGGGGAAACTTATACAATTTGCAGCCATGACAGATTGGGATGTAGCGAATTGTTTATTCTAATAACATATGGCCCTGATAATGCACCCAACAATCCTTATGTTTGTATGGTTTTATAATTGTATTGGTGCGACCATGGTATTTGCAGCCATGGCGAATGAGCCATTATATGGTGAAAGGTTCTTATGCGCCTTGCTCATGATTTCTTTCGTGATGGTTCGCTGATGCTGACCTGCATTTGCTCATCAGCTGCTTTGCTGATATCATGGTAGTATATTATGTTTTGGTTTGCAGTCATGGCAGATTGATCCTCTTTTATTGGTTATTTATAAGTCTGAGCTTCGTTAAACGAGAATACACAATGATTGTTATTACTTCTCGGAGGATGCCTAGTTGGGGTGGCGGTGGAGGGACATTGGTCGTGGTGTACGGTGGTTGGATAGTGATTTTGTCTTTAGAATGTGGTAAGGGTTTTGCATTGTCACGCGCATTAACATATAGAAGAGGTCTTCTAATTCAACATATGTGAGAGTGATAAAACCCTTATCATCTAGTAGGACGTTACATTGTCCTTCCCAATTATTCCGTTGTTGGGCTCTGTACATAAAGTCTCATGAAAGTTGTTGTCTTAGTCCCCGCTCAACGTGTATCTTTCTTATTATGGCTTTTGACGTTCTCGAATAACTTGGCTTTGCAACACGGAAAGTATTTAAACAAATGCAACCGTTGTTTACAGGCACGGTGTTGTGTATAAATATTGGCCATATTCACTGTCAACGCTGATGATGAATTTAAACATGTTAGGTTAGGGTTGTCATCGTCCATACCTTGACGGGGCAAATGGTTACGTTTGCAGCCATAGAGGATGCATCCAGTTTTCCTATTTATAATATGTTCAAGCCTTTACCGGTTGTATATCGCTCGTGGACAATATAGGTCAGTCGCTTTTGCTGTATGCTTTCTTTGATGTTTTCTTACACTACCTATTTCTTATGGTTATTGTTGGATTTATAGCCTGTTTGTAAGCTCATGTGTTGGTTTATAAGTGCAGGGGTCATTCCTGCACATTTGTCTAATAGTTTGGTATCGGTTTTATGCTTGGTGTTGTTTAGCAGGTTTCCAAGTCTTCAAGGGCTGAAGTAGAAATATTGGGTCTATATAAAGATCTCATCTCCAGTTCTAGGGTTTACTTCTTCACCGATATAACTTTGTCTATCTCTCTCTCTCTCTCTCAAATCGTATCAATCTCTATGTCTTATTTAGTTTGTATTCAAGATCTCCTTGATCTTAAGTCTGGTATATTGAGAGTGTTTCCGAGTGTTGTAGTGAGGATTTCATCGTAATATGATCTTGTATTGTTTAGTGTTGCACTCGTTTGAGGACAACATATATTTCTTTGTAATTGTTGGTGAGCACACGTTTTATGGACTCGTCGTCTTTAGATTTGATTCAATAATAATATCACTATGGGGTGGTTGGTTTGGGTGATAATAAAAGGTGTTTGTGGTTGATTTCCATAGTTTTTACATTGTATCAGAGCAGCAGTCACCTGGATTGTTGTTCTTGATCGATTGATAAAATTAAGGTTTTTAGTTTTTAGGGGTTTGTGTTTCTCGAGGTTTGGTTTGATTTTGGTGGTTTGTTTTTGGTATTCTTAATATTAATTGTTCATTAATCACTTGGTTTGATAAATTAGGGTTTTCTCTTAAAACCCTAATTTCTTATTTGGGGGTTTCTGATCTCTGGTGATTCTTTGGTTCATTCTTGGGTATTCTTTCTCTTCTTGACTAAGTGAATCAAGAAGGAGGGGGGAGTAGTATCTTCTGATGCTGGTTTGGTTGCTGTTACGTGCTCTGTAACACCTCTCTCACTTTTGTTCATTAAGTTTCAATTTTTTTATCCGTTTTAGATTGCTTTCTTGTTTAACTTAGTCAATTATCTGCCCTTGACCTACCACTTTGTGTGGCAAAGAAGCCTAGGAACTTTTGATTGATTAATTTTTTGATTATATTGTCCAGTTGTTTTGTTTTTATCTGTCTTATCTATGTTTTGTCTAATTTGCTTGATTTATTGGTTATTATGGCTGTTGGTGATAGTTCTGGGTCTGTTGAATTGATTAGTAATCTTGATGCTGGTAATCCTTTGTATCTGTAGTCTAATGATAAGACTGGTCTTGCTATTGTTAATGTGAAACTTATTTGTGCTAAGAACTATAAAATGTGGGCAACTACCATGAAAATTGCTTTAAAATAAGATGGGTTTTATTGATGGTACTTGTGTTAAACAAGAGTCTAGTACTATTCTTTCTCGGTAATGGGAAAGATGCAATGCTATAGTTTTAGGTTGGATTCTTGGGTCTTTATCTCAAGAATTGTATGTTGGTCAAGTATACTTTGAAATTGCTTTTGAAGTTTAGGTTGAATTAAAAAAAACTTATGATAAAATGGATGGGTCTGTTGTTTTTACTCTAATGCATAAAATTAATAATATGAAACAAGGAGACTTGTCTGTTTCTGACTATTATCATAAGCTTAACTCTTTGTGGAGACAATTTGATATCTTGACCATTTTACCTGCATGTGTTTGTGAAGGAAGAACTGCTTGTACTTATGATGCTAAGTTTGGGAGTGTTAAGCACACTCAACTTATTAGATTAATGCAGTTCTTAATGGGTCTTAATGATGTGTATCAACCAATCACGAGTACTATTTTGGCTAAAGATCCTTTACCTAATGTGAAAGATGCTTTCTATGTTGTTTCCAGGGAAGAATCCCACAGGGGTCTTCATCCTGGTGGTTTTGGTACTAATAAGTCTCAACCTGCTGCTTTTGTTGGTAAGACAAATAATAACATAAACAATTTTAATAGGAAGGTCAATACTAATAATAACAATAAAAGTGTTAGTAGAGGACCTAATCCTAATCTTACATGTACTAATTGTGGGCTTATTAGTCATACTATGGAAATGTGTTACGAGATTATTGGGTATTCTGCTGGTTTTAAAAAAAATCTAAATTTGTCTAAATAGTTTGGGAATAATAATAAGAGGTTTAATGGTAATTGTAAAGTTAATCAATTTGTGCCTAGTACTTCTGGTTATCTCTCTTCTTTTTTTACCCATGAACAAATGATGAAACATCTTAGTCTTATAAATGAGAATCCATCTCCTGCTGCTAATATGTCAGGTATAAAGTCAAAATTTTCCAACAATAATATATCCTTTAAGTTGCCTAGTTTTTATAATAATAATATCTTCTTTAATCTGAATTTTGAAAACTTCTTTTGTACTAAGTCTAAGTCTGAAATGTTTAATGTGACATTGGGATGGATCATTGATTCTGGTGCTAATCAGCATATGACTGATTCCACTAAAGACATGTTCAATGTTGTAGACATATCTAGTCTTATGCTTACTGTTGGTCATTGTGATAACCGAAAATTTTCCTAGGTTATAGTATCTCAAATACTATGACTATATATCTACATATTCCTATCTATTTAAATTTCTACAAGAAAACTTACGGTTGAATTTTGTTGACCTATTTAACGCTAAACAGTTACGGTTTAACCGACTGTCAAATATCGAATATTATTATTATTATCTACTCACTTTTGAGCCAAGTTTCTATTTTCTAAATGACTACGGTCGCATATAATCACTTTCCGGGAAACCTTCCCACACACAGTGAAAAACTACACAAAACGCGTACCGACACGACAAAAAGTCAAAACTATTCTAAAATGTCTCTAATAAATAAAATAAACTTATTTTAAGTTTTAATTAATGATTTCATAAAACGTTTGCATAAAACACAAAAATTTCAAGTTACGCCTAGAAATAACAGAAAACGAAGAAACGACGAAAGTCCGCACTAAATCTAAAACAATTTAACTATAAAACCTATCGTGTGAATACTCAAAGTTTAAGTAAACACAATTTTATATTCGATAAAAACAAGAAACTTTCGGGACACGTTTTAAATCATGAGATTTGATCATTTAGTAACCCGACAAGAGCTAAAACGCTCCTAGGATCCTCCTAGAAGCCCATGGCCGGTTCGAGCCCTACAAGGGAGGAAGAAGGCTTCTTTTTAGCTTGTTGGTTGGTATTAGTACTAGTCCTTATTGTCTTATATCATTTCAAACACACCCACCCACAACATTCATGCACCTAAACCAAACTAGAAAATTCTCTCTACCTTCTCTTCTCTTGGTCACGTCTGAAATCAAACACCACCATAAATCCATAGTTTTTCAATCTTCAAGCAAGAACAAGGTAGCAAGAACATAAGGGTTGATATTCTAATAGTCGGGGTATATTAAAAACAATGTTTGGGTTGTTATTCGAGTTTGGATCTTCATTCAAAACCCTCTTTTTGTAAGTCTTCAAAATCTTATAATACTTGTACTTTTACTATCCTAATAATGATCTAAACATAGAAGTACAATGCGTTTGTAGATTTTTGTAACTTGAAAAACTAATAAAAACCTTAATATGGCGCATCTGGTTTGAAATATGCAAAAGGGAAAGAAGGGAAAAAGTGTCACTTTTATAAAATGGTTCTAATAATAAAATAACTTTTAATGTTGAAAGTGCTTATTTTTTATTTTGGCTTATTTATAAGCTCTCCGTGAGCTTATTTGGTTTTTTCGTGGGCTTATTAGGGTCTCGGTCCAAATAACAAACGCACAAGGGTTTTGTCTTTTAGCTTATTCTATATCAGGCTTATTCCAAAGGCTTATTGTGTAGCTTATTTAACCTCTTATTCGATTTCGGTCTTATT
>BQNB010121270.1:0-20487 GCA_026074375.1 Tanacetum coccineum
AGCTCAACATGTAATTTCCATTCTTTTTTTCTTTTTAATAAAACTTTGAAAATGATATAAAGCTCTATCCTCCCTATTATGGCTTATTTATATTTTGAGCTTCCCTAATCTCTCGAGATCATGAATTGAGAAACCTTGCCAGTCCCGACCTCAAAACGGTAAGACATGACCTTAAAAAGGTAAGAATCGGCCTAACAAAGGTAAGACCCGACCTATAAAGGTAAGACCTAGCCTCAAAACGAGAAGACCCAAATTCAAAAATGTAAGCTCCAGCCTTAAAAGGTAAGACCCAGTCTCAAAAAGGTAAGACCCGACCTTAAAACGATAAGACCCGGCCTTAAAAAGGTAAGACTCGGCCTCAAAACAGTAAGACTCGGCCTCAAAAAGGTAAGACCCGACCTCAAAAGAGTAAGACCAGACCTACAAAAGTTAGACCCAGCCTAAAAAAGGTAAGACCCAGCCTCAAAAAAGTAAGACCGGTCACAAAACAGTAAGACCCGGCCTCAAAAAGGTAAGACCCATCCTCAAAACGGTAAGACCCGGCCTCAAAAAGGTAAAACCAGACCTCAAAAGAGTAAAACCCGACCTTAAAAAGGTAAAACCTGGCCTCAAAAAGGTAAACCCGGCTTAAAAAAGGGAAGACCCGGCCTAAAAAAGTAAGACCCGGTCTCGAAACGGTAAGAACCGACCTAAAAAATGTAAGACCAGGCCTCAAAAAGGTAAGACCTAGCCTCAAAATGGTAAGACCCATCCTAAAAAAGATATGACCCGGCCTCAAAAGGTAAGACCTGGTTTTGAAAAGGTAAGACCTGGCCTCAAAAAGGTAAGACCCGACCTCAAAAAGGTAAGACCCAGTTTGAAAGTAGTAAGACCCTGCCAGAAAAGGTAAGACCCGACCTCAAAAAGGTAACACCTGTTAGGATTAAAAATGTGGTTTCTATATGGAAAATTACACTAGTTTATGTTTAAATTAAAACACTAGGTCTGAAAGTATAATTAACCCAAAGTGCCCTTGTGTTTAGCCAAAAAATACTCCCCTCTAATCAACAATAGAGAGTGAAGCTCAACATGTAATTTCCATTCTTTTTTTCTTTTTAATAAAAATTTGAAAATGATATAAAGCTCTATCCTCCCTATTATGGCTTATTCATATTTTGAGCTTCCCCGATCTCCCGAGATCATGAATTGAGAAACCTTGCTAGTCCCGACCTCAAAACGGTAAGACATGACCTTAAAAAGGTAAGAATCGGCCTAACAAAGGTAAGAACCGACCTATAAAGGTAAGACCTGGCCTCAAAACGATAAGACCCAAACTCAAAAATGTAAGACCCGACCTCAAAAGGTAAGACCCAGTCTCAAAAAGGTAAGACACGACCTTAAAACGGTAAGACCCTGCCTAAAAAGGTAAGACCCGGTCTCAAAAAGGTAAGATCCGATCTTAAAACCGTAAGACCCCGCCTCAAAAAGGTAAGACCCGACCTCAAAAAGGTAAGACTCGGCCTCAAAAAGGTAAGACCCATCCTCAAAACAGTAAGACCCGGCCATAAAAAGGTAAAACCTGACCTCAAAAGAGTAAAACCCGACCTTAAAAAGGTAAGACTCGTCCTCAAAAAGGTAAACCCGGCTTAAAAAAGGGAAGACCCGGCCTTAAAAGTAAGACCCGGTCTCAAAACGGTAAGAACCAACCTCAAAAATGTAAGAACACACCTCAAAAAGGTAAGACCTGGCCTCAAAACAGTAAGACCCATCCTAAAAAAGATATGACCCGGCCTCAAAAGGTAAGACCCAGTTTCGAAAAGGTAAGACCCGGCCTCAAAAGGTAATACCCGACCTCAAAAAGGTAAGACCCGGTCTTAAAGTAGTAAGACCCTGCCAGAAAAGGTAAGACCCGACCTCAAAAAGGTAACACTTGTTAGGATTAAAAATGTGGTTTCTATATGGAAAATTATACTAGTTTATGTTTAAATTAAAACACTAGGTCTGAATGTATAATTAGCCCAAAGTGCCCTTGTGTTTAGCCAAAAAATACTCCCCTCTAATCAACATTAGAGAGTGAAGCTCAACATGTAATTTCCATTCTTTTTTTCTTTTTAATAAAACTTTGAAAATAATATAAAGTTCTATCCTCCCTATTATGGCTTATTCATATTTTGAGCTTCCCTGATCTCCCGAGATCATGAATTGAGAAACCTTGCCAGTCCCGACCTCAAAACGGTAAGACATGACCTTAAAAAGGTAAGAATCGGCCTAACAAAGGTAAGACCCAACCTATAAAGGTAAGACCTAGCCTCCAAACGATAAGACCCAAATTCAAAAATGTAAGCCCCAGCCTCAAAAGGTAAGACCCAATCTCAAAAAGGTAAGACCCGACCTTAAAACTGTAAGACCCATCCTTAAAAAGGTAAGACTCGGCCTCAAAACAGTAAGACTCGGCCTCAAAAAGGTAAGACCCGACCTCAAAAGAGTAAGACCAGACCTAAAAAAGGTAGACCCAGCCTAAAAAAGGTAAGACCCAGCCTCAAAAAAGTAAGATCGGTCACAAAACAGTAAGACCCGGCCTCAAAAAGGTAAGACCCGACCTCAAAATGTAAGACCTGGCCTCAAAAAGGTAAGACCCGACCTCAAAGAGGTAAGACTCGGCCTCAAAACGGTAAGACCCGGCCTCAAAAAGGTAAACCCGGCTTAAAAAGGGAAGACCCGGCCTAAAAAAGTAAGACCCGGTCTCAAAATGGTAATAACCGACCTCAAAAATGTAAGACCAGACCTCAAAAAGGTAAGACCTAGCCTCAAAATGGTAAGACCCATCCTAAAAAAGATATGACCCAGCCTCAAAAGGTAAGACCCGGTTTCGAAAAGGTAAGACCCGACCTCAAAAGGTAAGACCCGACCTCAAAAAGGTAAGACCCGGTCTTAAAGTAGTAAGACCCTGCCAGAAAAGGTAAGACCTGACCTCAAAAAGGTAAGACCTGTTAGGATTAAAAATGTGGTTTCTATATGGAAAATTACACTAGTTTATGTTTAAATTAAGACACTAGGTCTGAAAGTATAATTAGCCCAAAGTGCCCTTGTGTTTAGCCAAAAAATACTCCCCTCTAATCAACATTAGAGTGTGAAGCTCAACATGTAATTTTAATTCTTTTTTTTCTTTTTAAAAAAACTTTGAAAATGATATAAAGCTTTATCCTCCCTATTATGGCTTATTTATATTTTGAGCTTCCCTGATCTCCCGAGATCATGAATTGAGAAACCTTGCCAGTCCCGACCTCAAAACGGTAAGACATGACCTTAAAAAGGTAATAATCGGCCTAACAAAGGTAAGACCCGACCTATAAATGTAAGACCTAGCCTCAAAATGATAAGACCCAAATTCAAAAATGTAAGCCCCGGCCTCAAAAGGTAAGACCCGGTCTCAAAAAGGTAAGACTCGGCCTCAAAACAGTAAGACTTGGCCTCAAAAAGGTAAGACCTGGCCTCAAAAGAGTAAGACCAGACCTAAAAAAGGTAGACCCAGCCTAAAAAGGGTAAGACCCAGCCCAAAAAAGTAAGACCGGTCACAAAACAGTAAGACCCGGCCTCAAAAGGTAAGACCTGGCCTCAAAAAGGTAAGACTCGACCTCAAAGAGGTAAGACTCGGCCTCAAAATGGTAAGACCCAGCCTCAAAAAGTTAAGACCCGGTCTCAAAAGAGTAAAACCTGATCTCAAAATGTTAAGACCCGGCCTCAAAAACGTAGACCCGGCCTCAAAAAGTTAAGACCCGACCTCAAAAAAGTAAGACCCGATCTCAAAACTGTAATACCCGGCCTCAAAAAGGTAAGACTCTGTCTCAAAAAGGTAAGATCCGATCTCAAAACGTTAAGACTCAGCCTAAAAAGGTAAGACTCGGCTTCAAAAAAGTAAGACCCAATTTTATTAGGGTTTTAATGTTCTGGTTTGTTGAAATCAAGAAACCCTAATTTTATTAGGGTTTTAATGTTCTGGATGATTATTTTACTGATTTCGATTTCTACTGAGTTGATGTGGATCCTCTCAATGTGACGGGTACCCTGTTAGGGTTTTGTTATTGCTTATTGGATCTTGCTGCTATGTTGGGTATATATCTAATCGTTGTGATTAGATTTTGGTACTGGATGGATGATCTAGCTGACTTGAACATGTTTAATCACCATCGCGTGGTGGCGTGATGTTTTCTGGGCTGATTGATTTTGGTTACGGGTTGTGGTGATGCTGGTTAGTGGGTTTGGGAGAGGGGGATTGAAACCCTAGTGTTAGGGTGTTGAAGACATGTGTCGATCACGGTTGTGAGCTGTTTTTGGGGCGTGCATGTACTCTACTAAACGTGGGCTTTGGTTCGATGTTTAGTGTATGATGAAGTCTTATAACAAGCACATATGCACTCGGCTTTTCAAGATTTTGGTTTCTGAAGACCAACGAGTTTACTCATTATTTTTCTGACTGTTAGAGACGGGAAGTTAAGTGTTATATCATCACTTGTCTATCAAGGATGGGGTTATTATCTTGGATGCATTGGTAACTGTTAGAGATGGTTGCTACGGATGCATTTGTGATCTATTGATGGTCATTCAGATGCGTCATCATTTCCTTGATATAGAAGTTAAGTTGGATTACCTGTTTGTTTCAATGTTTATGATTTATGTTCTAGGTTTTCCTTCTTAGTTAAGTCATAAGAGTGTCATGTCACTCTTGTGTTAGTTGTTGCACAACGTTTATTTGTGCATAGTTTGCCCATGTATTGGGCTGTGATGCTAGGACTTCACCTACATCCATTGTACTTCAACGTTTTTTTGGTGTAATATATTTTATCGGGGTATGAATTCCCTTTTACCCAAAAAAATGAAGACCCAACCTTAAAAATGTAAGACCTACCTCAAAACGGTAAGACCTAGCCTAAAAAATGTAAGACCCGGCCTCAAAAGCTAAGACCCGATATTGAAAATATAAGACCCGAATTCAAAATGGTAAGACCTGAGCTTAAAACGGTAAGACTCGGCCACAAAAAGTTAAGACCCGACCTCAAAAAGGTAAGACCCGGCCTTAAAAAGGTAAGACTCGGCCTCAAAAAGGTAAGACCCAGCCTCAAAACGATAAGACCTAGCTAAAAAAGGTAAGACTCGATTTTAAAACGATAAGACCCGGTCTTAAAAAGGTAAGACCCTACCTTAAAAGGTAAGACCTAACCTCAAAAAGGTAAGACCCGGCCACAAAAAGGTAAGACCCGCCTTTAAAACGGTAAGACCCGACCTAAAAACGGTAAGACTCGACCTAAAAAGGTAAGACTCGGTCTCAAAACGGTAAGACCCGATCTCAAAATGGTAAACCCGATCTTAAAATAGTAAGACCCGGCCTGAACAAGGTAAGACCCGGCCTAAAAATGGTAAGACCTGTTAGGATTAAAAATGTGGTGTCTATATGGAAATTACACTAGTTTATGTTTTAATTAAAACACTAGGTCTGAAAGTATAATTAGCCCAAAGTGCCCTTGTGTTTAGCCAAAAAATACTCTATCCTCCCTATCATGGCTTATTCATATTTTGAGCTTCCCCGACCTCCCGAGATTATGAATTGAGAAACCTTACAAGACCCAACCTAAAAATGTTAAGACCTGACCTCAAAAAGGTAAGAATCTGCCTACCAAAGGTAAGACCCACCCTAAAAAGGTAAGACCTGGCCTCAAAAAGGTAAGACCCAAACTCAAAAATGTAAGACTCGGCCGTCTCAAAAAGGTAAGACCCGACCTTAAAACGGTAAGACCCGGCCTAAAAAAGGTAAGACTCAACCTCAAAACGGTAAGACCCGGCCTCAAAAAGGTGAGATCGATCCTCAAAAAGGTAAGACCCAACCTCAAAAGAGTAAGACCAAACCTCAAAAAGGTAGACCCGGCCTCAAAAAGGTAAGACCTAGCCTAAAAAAGTAAGACCCGATCTCAAAAAGGTAAGACCCGGCCCCAAAGGTAAGATCAGGCCTCAAAACGGTACGACCCCACCTTAAAAATATAAGATCAGGCCTCAAAAGGTAAGACTCGGTCTAAAAAAGGTAAGACCTGACCTCAAAACGGTAAGACTCAGCCTCAAAACGGTAAGACCCGACCACAAAAAGGTAAGACACGACCTCAAAAAGGTAAGACACGGCCTTAAAACGATAAGAATCGACCTCAAAAAGGTAAGATCCGACCTCAAAATGGTAAGACCCGGCCTAAAAAAGGTAAGAACCGATTTTAATACAGTAAGACTCGACCTAAAAAAGATAAGACCCGGCCTCAAAAAGGTAAGACCCGACCTCAAAATGATAGGACCCGTCCTCAAAAAGGTAAGAACAAGCCATAAAAAGGTAAGACCCAGCCTCAAAAAGGTAAGACCTGGCCTCAAAATGGTAAGACCTAACCACAAAAAGGTAAGACCAGGCCTCAAAAGGTAAGACCCTGTCTCAAAAAGGTAAGACCCGACCTCAAAACGGTAAGACACATCCTCAAAATGGTAAGACCCGACCAAAAAATGGTAAGACCCAGCCTCAAATAGGTAAGACTCGGTTTCAAAACGGTAAGACCCAGCCTCAAAAAGGTAAGACGTGACCTCAAAAGGTAAGACCCGGCCTCAAAAAGGTTAGACACGACCTCAAAAAAGTAAGACCCGATCTCAAAACGGTAAGACCCAGCCTCAAAAAGGTAAGACCCGGCCTCAAAAGAGTAAGATCCGATCTTAAAATGGTAAGACCTGACCTCAAAAAGGTAAGACCCGGCCTTAAAAAGATATGACCCGATCTCAAAACAGTAAGACTCGGCCTAAAAAAGGTAAGACCCGACCTCAAAAAAGTAAGACCCTGTCTCAAAACAGTAAGACCCGACCTAAAAAAGGTAAGACCCGACGTAAAAATATAAGACCCAACCTTAAAACGGTAAGACCCAGCCTCAAAAAGGTAAGACCCGACCTTAAAGGTAAAACCCGGCCTCAAAACAGTAAGACCCGACCATAAAAAGGAAAGACCCGACCTCAAAAGTTAAGACCCGGTCTCAAAAAGGTAAGACCCGCCTCATAACTGTAAGACCGGGCCTCAAAACGGTAAGACCCGACCACAAAAAGGTAAGACCCGACCTAAAAAAGGGAAGACCCGACCTTAAAACGGTAAGACGTAGCCACAAAAAGGTAAGACCCAGCCTTAAAACGGTAAGACTCGGCCTAAAAAAGGTAAGACCTAGCCTAAATAGGTAAGATCAAGTCTTAAAATGGTAAGACATGACCTCAAAAAGGTAAGACCCGGCATAAAAAGGATAAAACCGGTCTTAAAACAGTTAGACTCGGCCTAAAAAGGTAAGACCCGACCTCAAAAAGGTAAGACCCGACATCAAAACGGTAAGACCCGATCTCAAAATGGTAAGACCCGGTATAACAACCCACAAATTTTCATCAATGTAATTTAACATATGATATCTATAAGAACCAATTTCACGGGAAATTTTTTGCTTTATTTCATGCCAACTATGTAACGTAACTTACATAGCAAGTAAACGAGCTCACGCAACAACCAATGCCAACTATATCTATGTTTACATCATGTAAACCTCCTAATATGTCAAGTCTAAATATCATTTTTACCATGTACATTATCTATTTAACATACTTTTCAAAACGTTATTTCAAAACAAGCATTAAACAATAACGTTTGTATCAAAACCCTAATTATATGTAATAAATACCTATAAAATAAATGTACAAGCCTTCAAAGCATGTGTACAAGTATACAATACATAATATTTGAATCATAATTTCCCTCTAAGTCAATGTACAACTCATTTAAGCTTAATGTACAAGTCAACCATGCCTAAAAACCTAATTAGGTCATTTAAGCTCCTAAATCATGTTTAAACCTTACCACCACTTTAACACAAAGTACAAGCACTTAATGCATGATTTCTAAACCTTAAACCTAATCCTAAACCTTAAACCTTAATCCTAACACTAATTATAAACCTTAATCTATCCTAAACTTTCAACCTAACTCGAATTTAAAACCAAAAACCCTAAACCAAACCAAACCAAACCCGACACCCTTTTTATTTTATTTTTACCCATTTTAAACCTAACCACTTCAAGCACCTCTATGACAACACCACTACATCACCAAGCAGCCTAGCAAGCACCTCCATCACCACCCTTAAGCTCTAAGGCTTCTAAACACCTCTTTGTTACCTTCTTGTCGCTAAAAACCCCCCAACACCCCACACCTTGCAAATCTATACTTCTAGCTTCCATGATTCAGCTAAGGTAGCCTTGACACTTATCAAATGAGAAAACTTGGGCATTAAGGCTCCTTGAATACTATAAATAGCCGAAACATACACAACCATTCATCACACCTCAAAATACATCAATTACAACAATGGAGTCTTAAATCAGATTAAGGAAGGTCAAGTAAAGTCCCTAAGCTCAGAATAGAAGCCAAGAATCAAGAAAAATGAAGCCTTGAATTCGTTACTAGGCGGACGAACCCAAAAACCCTCATACGACCCATTTTAGCTCAAGTAAGCTTATAATCTTGTTCAATAAGCTCATAATCTGTATTAGAACTATCATAAGGTCTATATGATCCTATATGAACTCTTTTTTAAGCCTTGAATCCCCAAACCCATACGTTTTTTATTTAAAACCCTAAAAACGACCCGTTTTGATTTTCTAGCAAACGAATCCTTTTTCTAAACTTTTGTTACGTTAGAACTTCTTATTTTAGCTTATTCTAATAAGCTATAACCTGAAAATTACTTTTTATATTGAAAAATATAAAATTATGAATTTTGGACCTAATTTGCAAATATTTTCATGCATAGGGGTATATATTATAAATTTCTGAAATTATGAACTAGAAGGGCTGAATATGTCATTTTCTTAAACTTATAACCTCAAGGGCTTATTTTTGTCAATTCTCAAAGTTAAGGGATTAATTTATATATACTTTATATATAAAGGATTAAACTTGTATAAGTTTAAAAATCAAGGGTATATTCTGCCATTTTGCAAACTTAAAGGTATAAATGAAATATTTTTATATAAATTATAAAAATATATATTATATATTATATATTTGATTTTATATAAACTTAACACAATAATCATTTTCATTTATCGATTAAAACACACATAAACGCCAAATACGTTATATACGTAAACATAATCTATCATTGAATCATTTTTGAAGAAACTTATAATCCTATCTTTTAATTCACAAACGTATCACATTACTAGGGAATTTCATGTGAGGGGTTTCATTTGGGTATACGTTTTGACGAGTTTGCTGTGTTTACGATTTAAAGTGCCATGGCTCCTCAAACGTTTACTACATGACCTCTGGATTATGATAGCCCGAACAGTGTTACGTTATATCCATAATCTAATGAATCAAAGAAACATTTACTTCAAACTCTATGAAACCAAGTTTTGAAACATAAACAACCCAACTAAGACTTGACATACGTTACTTGAGGTTGCGTGATAAAGCCGTCTACTATCTGAGTCTCTTTTGACATCAGTCAGATTTCGTTGAATTCAGGTGAGTTCATAGCCTCACCTTTAAATCTTTTATGTTATAAACCTGCGAGGGGGATACATGCTATAAACCCGAATACAAGTATTTTTCAACTGTATGCTATCCTGATTGTTGCACTAGTACCTATATTGCCATTATTTCCAAATTTCATGAAGCATTAATCACTTATGTGAACGCAAATATTGTGGATAGATCTATTAGGGGTGATGACTCCCGTTGGTATACTCCGTAACGGGTAACCAACGCACTATATTTGATAATAATGGGTAACTTGGCAAGTTACATTTCCAAGAGGACTTTGATTCCTTACTAATGTCACTAAGGTGATTTCCATGTTAATGTATTGGTGTCATGAGCTTAGATGCAATAATAATTGTTTTCCATGATGATTGTATTCGTTGCAATTATTACCAAAAATGAGTATATAACAACGTAACTCATTGCCTATAAACTTGTATTCAACCATTATAAATTTAAAACCTATGAATAACACTCAACCTTTGTGTTGACTTTTTAGCATGTTTATCTCAGGTGAGTGAACAACTTATGGCACAGAGTGACATTGGACATAAGGATGTCCAAACTGGTTATCATTTAACTTTATGTTTTGAAGTGTATTTTGGAACCTCCGTTTGTAAAAACTCTGATAAATAAATGAATGATAACTTATCTTTTAAAAACGTCTCTTTTGAGTCATTTTCTATGATTATGACTGTTGAAACATGAAGTAATAACCTAATTTAGCTTCCACTGCTATCTTAAAAATGAAGGTGTTATAGATTGGTATCAAGAGCCTAAGTTATAGAGAACAAGGTTTAAACCTAAACTATAACTACTTTTTCTATTTTAAGATAGTCCTCTGTGCCACTACATCTCCCGAATAGTATGTAAAAGAATTATACATACATATTATATAAATAACTTATGTTATTTATCACTGGGTTGTTACACAGTTATGTCTTCATCCAACCACCCTATTATCATCCCATCTGATATCGATGTTGAGAATGTTTTTCCCTCTACACACTCTCTTGACTATACTCTGACTTCACCAGACTATTTCCCAACCTCACCGGGAAATAATCTTTCTGACACTTCAGAGGATCCATTTAAGGATCAGGTTGTCTTAATAGCATTCTCACCATTCCATGATCATCTGTATATGCAGGTCAGACAAGCATATTTTTCCACTAACGAGGAATCATTTGATTCATCATTTCCACCTACTATTCCACCACCATAAGTTCCTATTATTCCACCTCTATCTCCAATGTTACCACTATCACCAATGTTTGATCCCCGAGGCTTCTTTGGTCCCAAGGAATTATTGTCCCCCAAGAAATAAGTCTGTTTCCTATCATCCTCCTCTTTTGATCTTTCTGCCCCACCTTACGTATTTGAAATGAGAAAAAGTTCTCATATGACGCATCTAGAGCACTAAGAGGAACAGATCAATACTATACTGAATCACTTAGATAGCTCCCTTTTGAGCACATTGAGCATATGATTCCACCTAGAGACACTGAGACTCCTGTTAGATCACCCATACCAAATGTCATATCGCAACATTTCATCTTTGAAGCACGACTTAGACAACTAAACTAATCTTATTATAGCCCAACGAGTGGCTAATGCTATTGAGACTATTGCCATCTATAAGACTAAGACCCATATGGCTCAAGAATCAATAAGCCAGACTAAATAGCAGGAAAAGAAGGTAGCATGGAATGCTAGCAACAAGAGGAAATGGGAAGGTAACCATAATGGAGGCTCGAGTCAACAAAACAAAAAACATAAGGTGTTTAGAGCGCAGACTTCTAAGCCAAGCAACAAGAAAAACTATGATGGGACTCTTCCATTACGCGAAAGGTGCAAACTTCATCACAATGGCCAGTGTATAGTAAAATGCGCAAACTGCAAGAAAGTTGGCCACTTGACCCGAGATTGTAGGAGTCGTGCTACTAACAATCAAAGGACCATTACTTGCTATGAATGTGGAAAACAAGGGCACTACAGGAGTAATTACCCAGAGTTAAAGAATCAAAACCATGGAAACTAAGCTGGAGATACTAAAGCATGTTAATTGGTGTATGCCTTAGGAGGAGGAGAAATCGATCAAGACCTCAACAACATGGAAGTCGATATCAATACGTAAAAACAAAATCTTTTCGCCTTGCCTAGTGAACTTCAAGTTGGAACTATCTTAAGATCTATTCTCTTTAGGAATTCTCGTTATACTTTCTCTTTAATTTCCATTGTACTGTGCGAATAATTTTAAATTATCTATCAAATCAATATGATGTGAAAAATTTTGTCAAAATTACTTAAATTCTCTACTTATTCATATAAGGCACTCCTATAAATATTATGAAATTATAACACTATTTTTGATGAAAATAAGCACCGCATCGTTAATCCTCAATTATACATTGCCTGATCACCTATTTATAATTCAGGAAGGACCATGCCATGCTGAGAGTAGTCACCCTAAAACTTATTGTCAATAAACAATTCTATAAATTTTATCAAGTTTTTTGTGCATATTTATCATGAGGAACCAAACTAATAATCACCAAGTAAACCCTAACGCCATCTTAATATAAAGTCGACATCATCTTATACCAGATCTTAAGCCAAAAAGACAAAGACACACCGTTAGACATCCTAGGACAATCTTCCGGCAAGTTTAGCCGTCCTCAGGAAATTGAGACCCATACCAAAATGATTCCACATTCATACCATCTGCAAACTAACAGACAAAGCAAGAGTACTATTCAAACTCTCAAAGATATGCTACCAATTTTGGAAATGGTTGGGTGATCATACAATGGGATTTCGATAAGCTAGACGAAGCCCATAACCAGATTGTCAAAGAAGCATGTAGAACATGACGACGAGGTTGTTCTCGCTCGTGTTAGGATTTCCACCCTAGAGATAATTATCAAAGATATCCAGATTCGACATCAATCGGATATAAGGAATCTTCTAGATAAAATCAATGAGCTCAAGAACAACAAGGGAACACCACCAGCCCTACTAAACTCGATCCTAGTTATTTACAGCTTTTAACTCCCACCACGGGAGGTGTGGTATAAATAATGACACTTATTAGATTTTCACTATGAAAAATAGTTAGACAAGTTGTTTATTACCTAATGAAGTTGTGATTTCATCATACCTTGCTGTTTCATATCATGGTTGTCTATCCTATGTCCTGTATTATGACTACTCATTTTCTCCGTCTTCATCAGTAGAATCTTCATTACCAGATAAGTCAACTACACCACTTTAACGAGTCTATCTCCCGATATCCATAATGAGTTATTTAATTATGTGAAGATATCATTATGGATCATACCACGACCACTGGAAAGTAAACCAGTCCCCGACGAACCTAATGAATCAGATGCTTGTTAAAGTGTCCATCTCTATAAATCTTAGACTTCGAAATTTTCCATTATATCCTACAATGTAATATCAAAAGATGTGTATTCTTTTGTTAGAACTTGTATCAAATAAATGTCTATGTCAAATGATTTCAATATCATTATATATGAAAATTCTGACAAATGACTTATTCTTACCTTGTGTTGTCTTGTAAATGTTGATAGAATGCCTCCTAAAAGAACATCAACATTTGCGGCTCCAGCTATGTCTCAGGCTGCCATCTGGCAACTAGTGGTTGATAGTGTTGTTGCGACCCTGGAAGCACAATCTGCTAACATGGCAAACACTAACAACACCAATAGAAACCCTGAACCAAGAGAAGCTCTGGTAGTCAGAAAATGTAGCTACAAGGAATTTATGAGCTTCCAGCCTTTCAACTTTAAAGGTACAGAAGGAGCTATGGGACTTATCCGCTGGTTTGAGCGGACTGAATCAGTGTTCTTCCATAGCAACTGCACCAAAGACTGCAAGGTGAAATTTGCTACCGGTACTCTAACTGAGGAAGCTTTATCCTGGTGGAACTCATACGCCTAACCTATCGGGATAGAAGAAGCTTATAAGATCACCTGGTCTGAGTTTAAAAAGCTCTTGATAAATAAATATTATCCCCGAACTGAAGTTAAGAAGATGGAAGATGAATTCTACAATTTGACTATGAAAGGAAATGATCTCAAGACTTATGTGAGAAGATTCTAGGAGTTGGCAACCTTATGTCCTACTATGGTGCCAGATTCTGAGAAATTCATGGAAATCTACATCGGATGATTGCCTCAAAGTATTGAAGGAAATGCTACCGCTTCAAAGCCTCAAACTTTGGAGGAAGCCATTAACATAGCCTAGAGGCTAATGGATCAGGTAACAAAGCACAATTCTGTGCAAGAAACCAATGATCACAAACGAAAGCTTGATGATAGAAGAAACACCGCCGACAGCAACAACTATCAAAATAACCACAACAACTACAACTGTAACAATAATCACCCCACCAACAAAATAGAAGGTAAGAAACCTTTAGGGCTTATGTTGCCGCCCCAACAAAGAATAGAGGGTATGCTGGAAACCTTCCCTTGTGTAAAAGATGCACACTACATCACACAGGGCCTTGCACTATCCAGTGTCAGACTTGCAACAAGGTGGGTTACTAGACCCAAAACTATAGAAACAAAGGACCAGCCACTGGAAGCAACTGCAAGGAAGTCATAGGAACGTGAAGATCAAATTCGTGCCAAATACTTACATCTATCCTCAAACACCACCCCATCTTCTACCTAAATCTTGGGATGAGATTTATTTAAGGGGGGAGACTATAACAACCCACAAATTTTCATCAATGTAATTCACCTTATGATATCTATAAGAATCAATTTCACGGGAGAATTTTTGCTTTATTTCATGCCAACTATGTAACGTAACTTACATAGCAAGTAAACGAGCTCACGCAACAACCAATGACAACTATAACTACGTTTACATTGTGTAAACCTCCTAATATTTCAAGTCTAAATATCATTTTTACCATGTATGTTATCTATTTAACGTACTTTTCAAAACGTTATTTCAAAACAAGCATTAAACATTAACGTTTGTATCAAAACCCTAATTATATGTAATGAATACATATAAAATAAATGTACAAGCCTTCAAAGCATGTATACAAGTATACAATACACAATATTTGAATCATAATTTCCCTCTAAGTCAATGTACAACTCATTTAAGCATAATGTATAAGTAAATTATGCCTAAAAACCTAATTAGGCCATTTAAGCTCCTAAATCATGTTTAAACCTTACCACCACTTTAACATAAAGTACAAGCACTTAATGCATGATTTATAAACCTTAAATCTAGTCCCTAAACTCTTTCTAAACCCTAATCTCAAACCCTAAACCTTAAACAAAACCCTAAAACCCTAAGTTCACTTTAAACATTAAACTAAACCCTAAACCTTAATAATAAACCCTAATCCTTAAAACTAAACCTTAGACCTAATCCGGTGACCTACATTTCCTTCCATACAAACCTCCAAACGGAGCACATCGAATGCTCAAATGATAACTACTACCAAAATTGATACACATGCCCTCATTATATCTTCCCAAAGTCTGAATCATACTTCACTTTGTCCATCCGCTTGGGGATGCTAAGCAGTACTCAAATCCAATCGTGTCTCTAACACTTTCTGCAGCGTTTGCCAAAACCACGAGGTAAATCATCTCAATCTGAGTTGATCATCACCAGAATTCCATTCCTTGCTATTATCTCATCAATATAAATCATTGCCAACACACAACTTCCTTGAAATCTTCCTTGTATAGCAAGAAATTGAGCTAACTTGGTCAGTCTATCGACCATCACTCCAAAACACAATCTATACTCACTACTTGGACCTTAGAATTTATATGATAAAATCCATGGTGATTCTATCTCATTTTCATGCAAGTATCTCAGGCTGTTGCAACAAGCCAAAAGTCTTTGACATTGCAGCCTTTACCTCTTAAACAAGTCTGAAATTTGCTAACTTAAATTGCTATATCCTTCTCTATTCATGGCCACCAATACATGTCTCCAAGGTTATAGTACGTCTTATCCGCTCCCGGATGTACCAACTACCTTGATGCATGGGCCTCATCCATTTCACTTCCTACCAATGGAACCTAAATACGATCTATAAAATACAAACTCTCGTCTTCTTTCCTTTCCATCTGTTGATCTAAACCATGTAGCCTTTCTGCGAGTGCGTTCTCTATGCTTGAACGCCTCAATTTGGGCACCAGTATCATTCCTCTTACGCCATACTGAATTGGTCCATAACCATTCGCTCGACACACGTCTAGGTTGCACTTCGTTCCTTCCTGATTATGTTAGCGAATGTCCAACGCATGACTCACTAATACAATTTAAATCCATAAATTACATACCATACATCATGCCCTTTTTTCCATTTATTGGCCAGGTCACGCATCATATCTTGCTGGCGCTTTCTCTACCTTGGACGTACTCACTTGCGTAGCCAAAATCTCTCCTAACATTTGACTGGAAAAGTCATGAACATTGCTCTTACTCGTCTTAGTTCACTCACCCTTTCTAACTCAACCAGCGAACCACTACATTGATTTATCAAAGTGTCACACAACTCATTCTTCAAGGTCTAGAAAGCCGTCTTCTCGTTCTGCCGCCCCACTATAACTTATGGATTCCTCCAGTAAAGCGAAGTAAAGGGTCTTAACAATCTTAGAAAAAGTTTGCGATGAAACGAAGGTAATGTAACCATGTCCTACTACCAAGAATAATCATAGTCGCGGAAGGTGTCGTAGTACTTCCCAATTCCTAACTGTCCTCACACTAGTAACCTTAGCATACAGCAACTTCTCCTTCCTTAGTAATTCCAACAGAACCAATTCAAAATGACCCGGATGCATCTCTTTTTAACAAACGACACTGGTGCTCCTCACGGAAAATGACTAGGTCGTATGAAACCCTTGTCTTGCAACCTCTCGACGAGATGAAGACAATTCTTGCATTTCCGAGGGTACTAGACGATATGGAGACTTCGCGACTGGCGTCGCTCCATGAACCAAATCTATGCGGAACTCAACTTGTCGTCGTGGTGGTCATCGACAAATCTTTCGGAAACACATCAATAAATCTCGTACGATGGAAATATCACTCAATTTTGGTTCATCTACCTTTGTGTTCATTAAGGTTTTCACGACTCCTTGAGTACGTTCACCATGAACCTGAAGTATCTCATCACCTTCCAACGGTATCCTAACCACCTTCTCATGACATACTATCACAAACTTCCTTTTGGACAACCAGTCCATTCCCACAATGACATCAAAGCTTCCACGACTCAACGGTATCAACGAACTCTAAGGGTTACGAACAATCGAATAGGATAACAAACGAATATCGAGTCAAAGGCTAGAATGCATATAGGAGATTCCACATATGCAAATAGACGTGGATCAAATGACATAAGAATCCTTTGAAAGAAAGGATACGTATATGCACCGAGCGAAAACGCAACGAAAGAAATCAACAGACGTACCACGACAAATGAACACATAAAAAAAATATCAATACGAAAGACGGAAATTCTTATACCAATTATCGACTTTACTCGAAAGACCAAATTAAATAATGTTTTTATAAAAATCAATTTAAATTAAGAAAGTCACGTTTAAGTAAAAAAAACCATTTGTAAATAAAAAATAAAATTGATCCCTTAAAATTCATCTTTATAAAATTAATTTCTGGTTGTCATAAAAAAGCTAGAGTGATGTGTAATCTATAGTATACGTACCTTAACCGACTATGAATACTTTAAAACCAGCTTTTTAATAATAAAATAAAATTTAATTAAAACACTTAAAAAATTTCATATCCTAATTTTAAAGACCATTTAAAACATATTCTTTTACAAAGATCATTTTAAACACAGTTTTTCTCAAACACTAACACAATACTTCCAAAGAGTTTTTATAATTAGACATCAATTATGAAATATGTTACTCAAACAAATGACACCATAATACCAACAGGGATCGTAAAACACCGTACAGACTCTAACACAATTCTATTGTTTGAAAACGAAAGAAAATACCAGGAACCATATACTCAAAATAAAATCAAACGAACTCGTACAAGAAAACTCATGCAAGACGTTACGTACCCAAAAGAAAACGTAAGGTCTTATCCAAAATAACGATCAACAGAGCAAACCTAAAAGCATCGATACTAACACGTCGCCAACGGGTTACGAAAACCAAGGGATATACAAAGAAGGGAGTAATGATCCACACTAATATGTTAGGAACAATTAGTGCTTAAAAGAAACCTTTGATACTCATACGAGTAATCAATGCAATGAAAGAACTAACGAAACGCGGCTATATCCGAAAAAGCAGATTCCGAACAACCAATATACATCGAGACGTCGAATAGGAAAATCAGGTATCCTTACTAACAAAGTACGATGAAGGGATGCTAAGCTTAGACTTAGGAAATCCGAACAAACAACCGAGCAAACGAACAACCTCTATAATAGCAATACTAGGTATCCGCAAATACTAGATAGAAGGGAAACTTACTATCTATACAACTCAACTTAACATATCATCCAATTAGGGTAAGAGAATAATTCTCTACCCATACCATCATCCTTATCATGAATACACATATCAATAAAAAAACATATTACACTACCACCTTACATTCAAACACAAATAAATGCAATCATGGTCACAAGTCTACGTGTGTGATGCCTTTATAATTATGTTGGCCACCATAATTATAAGTGCCTCCTTTCACACGTGTACTTACTTCCAAGATTACCCATATCAATCATAATTCACATATAAGCACATATACCACATTGCACATCTTAAACCACTCAAACTTAACACATAAAAGTTGCTCCATCAAATAACTACTTACTTATAGCAAATTGAAATCGAAACGACATAAATGAACGAAAATCTCGCAACAATTCCCAAAATACGAAATATCTAAAAGAAATAATCAATAACATGACGGGGTAAAGGACAGGATAAACTTATGCTGGGCCTCGCTTGGGTTTAACTTTGCCTCCGCAAAACCGACTTCGCGAGTCCAGCCCTATTACGCGAATTCGACAAACAATCAACTATCTTATCTCCTTCGGTTCCATAAGAGGCTCCTTATAACGCTTAAGTCTAGTTGGGAAAACGGTTCCCCAACATAGCTAAAATACTAAGAAAGTAATACATATCATATCCAATAATGGTAAGCAAAATAACTAAAATGACAACTTAGCAAAATACAAGATATATAAGCTATGCAAAAATAGAGGGGAAGCATAGCAGTTATAGCATTAAACACTTAAGCCCTAAATGCATCTACATGAAGGACTCCTAGGTTATAGTCTAGGCTCAACCACCCACTTCTCTATAACCAATGACTCTGATACCAATCTGTCACACCCCGCCAAGGCAGAAATGCGAGGCGTAAACAAGAATGGATATCATCACAACACATGGTATCTATATAGAGAATACTAAAATTAAAACTAAAGTAAAGCAAAGACACAAAGTGTCATAACAATACCCAAAACCTAACGGTGTCTTTATTAATGAAAAAGAGGTCTCGTCAATAAATGACATGCAAAATATAATCCAGACAATTCATGCAAACGCATTTATTCAAACAGAAAGCGTAAATAAACTCCAAGCATCCTACAGTCTCTTCTAGCCACTTCGCTCTATCTTAGCACGGTTAAGCTTACCTGAAAATGATGCTTAAAACGTCAACATAAAGTTAAGTGAGAATCATAGGTTTACGACATACAACAATATCTAAAAATAAACTTTTAATTAGCTGCTACAATTACCAAAACAATTCATGACAACAATTAACAACAACGGGACGGAACATGCCCACGATTCACAATCATATCAGCTACATATGTGCGCTACATGACCTCATATTAGCTCACGTAGTCTTACCACCGTCAAATCTCATTTTGCATATTAGGATCTACAATACCAAACATATCATACACTGGGTAGGCGTACCCATCCGATCCCATATCACAACACTGAGTATGCGTACTCATCCGATCCAATACACATAACTACAGCAAGCTTAAAAACATTTTAACACGACAACAAGACAAGCATCATTCTCACCCCAAAATAACATGAGAAAAAGGGGCTATGAAACTCACCTTTGCTTAGCTTTCCAAAAGATTCCAACAAAAAACTTCACAAACAACTAGCACAAATTTAAACAACAAAATAACTCGTGTTACACGCTACTAAGCCAAAAGCTTAAGCACATATAACCATCATATGGCGGATTTCTAAGGTGTTTTATTAACCCCATGGGTCACCCCGACACCATACCTAACTTTAACCACTTCATTAACAAGTTTCACTAGTTAGTCATAATTTGTTCAAAACTGCAGAATTTTAACGTGACTTTACGTACTCAAAAACTCTACTTACTGACCTCCATAATTCATACCAAAAATCACCTATGAGCATATTAACTACCTCATGATTCCCAACAGCCATTTACATAAACAAGTACTCCTAAGAAAATCAAACTTCAAAACAGTCCCAATTCGGATCTGATTGCACACTAAAAAGTTTGGACCTAAAAACAATACTTAGACTTCAAATCAGAATGTCTCCTTTGGGGGATTTCTAATAGACACATAGAACTAAACTCCTGTAGAAGGGATAATCATAATTCAAATTTTAAGTGGGGGTTTTACACCTCGTAATCGGACCTAAATTTGACCCGTATTTACTGTTTTGACAACTTTTCTTGAAACCAACGTTTGATTGACTTCCTTACCTCAAAAACCTTTGAGGCCGGATGTTCTGGAAACTAGACTCTCTGAGCTACGTCATAGACATTGTAAACTTGACAAAAGCTATTACCATCATTGAGATATCAGCCAAACAACACAGCCCTAAATTCTGCCCCAATCTAAATCA
>BQNB010121271.1:0-20487 GCA_026074375.1 Tanacetum coccineum
CGTAAAATACTCCCCGAAGTTACTTAGCATTGTTATTCACCTTAAAAATACTTTTCCATTAACTTAGAGTATTTACTTACCATATTTACACTTTAAACCCTTCAAAACTCATTTGGACATTAACAGACGTGTCAGACTCGTTTTTTGTCATTTCTCAAAATTCACGGGTCAAACCACCCGGAATACAAATAACATATTAATAGCCTTTAAAAAGGACTATTATTCATAATAAACCACAAATTACCACAATTCTCAACAAAATCACCATCGTCAACACGGTACAAGATCTGAATAAACTGACAAAAGTCAAATAGTCAAAGGACTAAAATGAAATATTTGGAACACAATAAGGGCAAAGGTTACATTCTATCCCCCTTAAAAGCCCCCAAAAATTCAGCTACTAACATTACTAAATAAATGCCGTCAGGGCCACGTTTCGAATTCTAACGAACCTTGATGATGGCAATCCTACTACGCTTCAACTTCTTAAACTCTCTTTCCAAAATTTCCACAGGCTCTTCCATAAAATTCAACTTAGCATCAACTCGAATCTCATCCAAAGGCACTTGCAGTGTTGGATCAGCCAAACACTTCTTAAGGTTCGACACGTGGAACGTGTCATGAACACCATTTAATTCCTCAGGCAAATCTAACCGATAGGCCACAGGGCCTACCTTTTTAATAATCTCAAAAGGCCCAACAAATCTAGGTGCTAACTTCCCTTTCTTCCCAAAGCGTACCACACCTTTCTAAGGCGACACCTTGAGCAACTCATAGTCACCTACACTAAACTCTAGAGGCTTCCTCCTCTTATCAACATAACTTTTCTGACGATCACACACAACCTTAAGTCTATCCTTAATCTGCGAGATATTCTCAGTAGTCTCTTACACTAACTCGGGTCCTATCATCTGACCTTCTCTAACTTCAGCCCACATATTGGCGAACGACACTTTCTACCATACAATGCCTCAAACAGAGCACATCTCACACTAGCATGATAACTATTGTTATACAATAACTCAACCAACAGAAGATGAACATCCCAACTTCCTCCGAAGTCCAGGATGCACTCTTTAAGCATGTCTTCTATAGTCTGAATAGTACGCTCACTCTGACCATCGGTCCGAGAATGAGAAGCCGTACTCATCTGTAAACGAGTTCCTAATGCCTCTTGCATTGACTGCCAAAACCTTGATGTGAATAGACTATCACGATCCGATATAATCAAGATTAACACACCATGTCTAGCAACTATCTCATTCAAATACAATCTAGCCAATCTATCCAACTTATAATCCTCACGCATAGGTAGAAAATAAGCAGACTTAGTCAATCGGTCCACAATGACCCAGATTGTGTCATGCCCACTACTAGTCCTAGGCAACTTAGTTACAAAATCAATGCCTATCCCTTCCCATTTCCATACGGGAATCTCAGGTTGCTAAAGCAAGCCAGATGGCCTTTGATGCTCAGCCTTAACCTTCAAACAAGTGAAACACTTACTAACATACTCAGCTATACCCTTTTTCATTCCAAGCCACCAATACCTATCTCTCAAATCATAATACATCTTATCAGCACCTGGGTGTATAGAGTACTTTGACTTATAGGCTTCATCCATTATCAGGGTTCTTACATCACCCTTCAAAGGTACCCATATTCAATCTAGGTAGTACAAATTTCCATCACTTCTCTGATCTATCATCTCATCCAACCTTTTTTGTAATCCTGCAGACTCATCCACAACCTCCTTCTGAGCTGCCAGTATCCTATCCTTAATACTCGACTGAAAGGTCATATTCATAGCTCTAACTCTCTTAGGCTTTACTCTTTCCTTCCTACTTAGGGCATCAGCCACTACATTTGCTTTACTAGGATGGTAGCGAATTTCACAGTCATAATCACTAAATAACTCTATCCAGCGATGCTGTCACATATTCAACTCTCTCTGACTAAAGATATGCTAAAGACTCTTATGATCCGTATAGATGACACTCTTTGTCCCATACAGATAATGTCATCAGATCTTAAGTGCAAACACGACTGCACCCAACTCCTAATCATGGGTAGTATAGTTCTTCTCTTGAATTTTTAACTGCCTAGACGCATAGGCTATCACTTTACCTCTTTGCATTAACACATAGCCTAGTTCTATCTCGGACGCATCATAATATACCACAAAGTCTTCCGGTCCATCGAGGAGAGCTAGAACAGGCGCATTACATAACTTATCCTTTAAAGTTTAAAATGCCAATTCCTGTTCCTCACTCCAATTGAAAATCTTACACTTCTGAGTCAAGATAGTAAGAGACTTAGCTATCTTAGAAAAGTTCTTAATGAACCTACTTTAAGACCCAACCAATCCTAAGATTTATCTTCGATAAAAACTGCGACCCTTGCAGTTGATCAAATAGATCATCAATTTTAGGAAGTGGATAACGATTCTTAACAGTCAACTTGTTCAATTCTCTATAATCAATGAACATCCTAAAAGAACCATCCTTTTTCTTAACGAACAGTACCGGCGCTCCCCAAGGTGATGAACTTGGTCTAATGAAACTTTTGTCTTGGAGCTCCTTGAGTTGTCCTGACAACTCCTCCAATTCAGAAGGTGCCAAATGATAAGGAGACTTTGCTACCGGCGTTGCTCCAAGGATTAACTCAATTCAAAACTAAATTTCCCAAATAGGCGGTAATCCATATAGGTCATCCAGGAATACCTCAGGAAAATATCTTACCACAACAATCTCTTCTTAATTCTTTTTATTAGCCTTAGCACTCATCAAGAGTCTCGCTTTCTCTTCCGGTCTTTCCCCTAATACTCTAAGCACCTTGCCATCTGGAAGTGTATCCTCACTACCTTCTCATGACAAATTATTTCAGCCTTATAATTAGCCAACTAGTCCATACCTATAATCACATCAAAACTCCCATGCCCGAAAGGTATCAAATTGATGTCAAAGACATGACCCTCGATTTCTAGTTTGCAACCTTTAATAACCTTATCAATCTCTACTAGCTGCCTGCTAGCTATCTCAATCTCATATTTGAAACCTAAATCGCTGGGCTTTATGCCTAACATAGGTATAAAAGTAGTGGAAACAAAACTATAATCGACACCAAAGTCAAATAAGGTAGTGGAAAAATGATTGTTCAAAGTTCGGATCCTGGCGAGCTTCCTCTGCTCCCAACATGAATGCCCTACCCCAAACCTGGTTCCCTTGGTTTCTATGACCATGACCCCCATTATTAGCAGCAACTTGGTTTGGATAATTTTCTTTCAGTCCTTGTGCCCTATTCATTCTAGGATAAGCTGACCTGACATGGTCGGTACTACCACACTTATAACATGTCCTAACAGTTGGGTTTCTAACATTGACAGGATTCACATTCCTCGGCATGCCTCTACAATCCTTTGCCAAATGACTCGGGCGGTTACAATTAAAGCATGTGCGACAAGGCCCTCTGGGTGCATGGTAGGAGTTGCAGATGGTACACTTGGGCCAAGTACCCGTATTCTCTCTTCCTACAGGGAGTACATTAGTAGCAAAAGTATTCCCAGTCCTAGTCTTCATATTATCATCCCTACCACTCTTATCCTTGCTAGGTTCCCCACATTTCCTCTTTTCTCAACCTTCTTAATTACTGTATTTCTAACAGCCTCATCAGTCAGTGCACCAGAAATCTGCACAGCTTTTGTATAGTCTTTGGCTCCGTTGTTGCCACCATCCCACACATCTGTGGAGCAAGGCCATACACATACCTTTCAATCCTTCTACTCTCCGGAGTTACCAAATGTGGAACTAACCTAGCCAACTTATGAAACCTATCAGTATACGTAGCATGGCCAACCTCGACTATGGCGTGATTCCACAACTCATATTCCAACTTTTTCATCTCATGACTAGGACAAAACTCTTGTGTCATCATAAACTTAAAGTCATTCCATGACATACTAACAACAACTTCCTGGCTTAGCGTGCGGATCTGAGAGTTCCACCATGTTAAAGACTTACCCATAAATGAACCATTAGTGTATTTCACTTTTTGGTCAATCCTACAACCACTCATATCATGCATAGACTCCATTTTCTCAATCCAACGAGTAAGAACTACAGCACCTCCCTTACCATCGTATTCCTTAGGGTTACAAGCTAAGAACTCCTTATATGAACAACCTACCCGGTTTCCATTTACTATCACATTCCCAACGTTCTCCTAAACGTTCTCATTACCATTCTAATTTCCAACATTTCCTTGGTTACTAACTTGATCTAGCATGGCGGGTAAGAGGTTCTGCAATTGTTGGGCAATGATCGTTGAGAAGTCAGGTGCTCCCCTATTGGCTTCCTCTACATTCCCATTGACTCCCTCTACATCCCCATTGGCTCTTAAACCCTGGTCATTTCCTTGACCATTCAAGTCATCAACACGCTCATCATTACCTTCCCTAGGTCTTCTACCCCTTCCACCTCTACCAACCCGTACACCCGTTCCTCCTCCTAATGATTTGGCAGCAGGTCGGCCAGTACTTCGGGTCCTCATCTTTGGCGGCATTATCTATACGAGGGAGAACATAGGCAATGTTAGGTAGGCAGGAAGACTCGCATATATTTACTAGATATACAGATATACACATAACACCACCCTATGGTGTCAACATTGATTTGTGTGAACAACATTACTAAGTATGAATGGGTTGTGATACGCTTATAATTACGTTGGCCACCGTACTTATATTCGCATCCCTTCCTAGTGATATTCAATATTGAGCTCACACATTTCATTGACTGACATAACTAAAGCACCAAACCGCAAACACACAAAAGCAAACAAAAGCGGAACACCGGGCACGTAGATTCTATACATAACTAAACGACGGATCTTAAGTTATAGTCTAGGCCAATTCACCCAGTTCTCTATAACCTTGGCTCTGATTACCAATCTATCACACCTCAACAATGGCGGAAACTCAGGAGTGCAACATAATGATCAATCATAACACAAGATACAAAATAGAGAAAACTACAATACATAAACTTCAAGTGATATGAAGACCATAAACCTCGAGTGATGTCCCAAATCGCAACTAAAATCTACAATCTCTTACAATTATTCAAATGCCCTTACAGGGGTCCATAATCCAAACTTAATCCAAAGCATCCAAATACTAGAATCAAACAACAAGTAAGCAAGACTTCACATGAAAATCCACTCGGGATACTTCTAAGTCTGCTATCAGAATCACCAAACTATTCTTCTTTCACTTCACCTAAAAATGATACTCGAAAACGTTAACAATAATGTTGATGAGCTCGCAGGTTTGACCTTAAACCCAAAAGTTGTGCCAATAATTCAACAATGGACAATAGTGCTATATGACAATGAATATGTGTAAACAACCTTAGCATCACCGCTAATCAATAACCATATGTCATTTACGCACCTAAAGGGCCTACCAGCTGGAACACTAAAATTAAGGCCGGACCACACACAAACTAGGGTAGGCGTACCCATCCGCTCCAATAATCACACAAATACTGGGTAGGCATACCCATCCGATCCAAACAATAATCCAACACATAATATTCACATAGCAGTCATAAGCACATTTCTTGTCCCAAAAACAAAACCACATTTCGCACAAATCAATTCAAAATATTTCAAAACACATTTGAGTATCATTTTCTCCCAACGAAAAAACAGTAAAAAGTGAGGCTACAAGAACTTACCTCAAGCAAATCTTTAGCAACCAAATCTCAATCACACAATGAAATGCAACGACGCTTGCACACGACTTAGTCCAGTTAATGTCCCAATTTAATCATCTAATTCCAAAACAATCTTCACGTTTGATGCATAGAGTTTAGACGAGTTGTACAATTACTCATAATATTTTAGTGGTGTGATGGTTGATGACATATTTCCATAATCATATCAATCTTATTCCCCGATAATACATACTTATATTACTTAGAGAAAATAGATAAGTAATATAAGTAAATATTTATAATTAATAATTATAAATATATCTCGATAAGTTCATTCGGTATCCTTAGTCACCTCAAAATAATCATATTATATTTGAAAATGAAACGTTTACTCATAGTAAACATATTCGAGAATTTTTGAGAAAAATTATATTTTTCGTCTTCTAATGAATTTATTAAATAAATAAAATATTTAAATAATATTTTATTATTTCAAAAATCATGTTTTTAGAAAAATTTCTAAGTATAAATATTTTACAAAATTTTGACATGACCCGTACGCTCATACAACGTTTTTCAAGGTTTCAAACCTTATTTTCAACATTTTTCATAAATTCGACACTTTTCGACAAAATTTCAAAATTTCAAACTTTGACGTTTACTAAAACGTTTTTTCCAAAATATCATTCAATATCACTCCGTAAATACATTTTCACTTTTAAAAGTCCCTAAAAACTCTCATAACGACTAAATATCGCGTATTGGACTTTAAGGCCCAACAAGGGTCCATTAAGATATTTATAAGTCCAAAATACGATCCAAGTCCAAAACCAAGGTTCATTTACATATATAAGCATATACTTATAAGTAAAAAACAATCCGGACAATCCGGTCACAATATGCCCTCCCATTTAAGCCACGCTTAAATTAGACTTATTGGGTTGTTGTGAGTCCATAAGCCTCCAAAATAAGTATATTAAGACTTGATAATAACGCTATTAAGCTCGTATGTAATTTGGTTACTACCATAAGCCTCAAAATAGTCTACAACATACGCCATAACACAAAATAGTCAAAATCACTTTCCTAGTCATTTTGGGAATTTTTCGTGGCCTATAAGCCCAAAATAAGCCAAGAAATAGCTTAAAATAAGCCTGAATAAGCTATACAAGCTACAATCCAAAAATAAGCAATCTAGCAACATATATTATTCAACCATCATGACCACAACATCAAAACTACAAAACCCTTATTTTTTTTATAACCCACGAACCAAACACCCTCTTTTTATTCATTTCGCTTCCAACAATCGATTTTCACAACGATCAACTTGTACAACTAACATTTATGCATAAAAACAAACCCAAAAGGACAAACAAAATTTAAATTTGAAAACTTACAAGAAAATCTTCAAAAATATATATTTCGACACGAACCGGACAACCCAAACGTTGTTTAATGAACACCCAAACACTCGGATCAACCCGAAATATCATGTTCTCGATCATAGTTGGAAATTTTATGGTGTATCGTTGTTGGTGGTGGCGGACGAACACAAGAGCACACACCAAAGTGTGTGTGTTTTATTTTTTTGAAAATGAAATGTATAATGAGAGCTAGTGAAAGGAATATATATGTACACCTTTCAGACACATTAGCTAAACTTAAGCCATCTTGTCCTTATTTACTTATTTGACCAGATATGGCATCCTATGGGGTGTCGGGTCTTTATTTTCGTGTCGGGATCACTTAAATACTCATAAAACTCAATCGTAAAATTTACCCCAAAGTTAATTAGTATTTTTATTCACCTTAAAAATACTTTTCCATTAACCTAGAGTATTTACACGACATAATTTAACTTTACACCCTTTCCAATCATGTCGGACTTAAACGGAGTGTCGGACTCGTTTTTGGCATTTCTCAAAAGTCATGGTTTCATACCTACTAGAATACAAATAACACAAATACAATACCTTCCAAAAGGTATTATTAATCACAATAAACCACAATTCATCACAATTCTCATAAAAATCATCACCGTCAACACGGTACACAATCTGAATAAACTGACAAAAGTCAAATAGTCAAAGGAGTATAAATGCAATATTCAGAACACAAAAAGGGCAAAGGTTACAGTTTTCAAAATCCTTTATATCTTAAGAAAGCTCAGCAGATTAGGCCAATGATGTATGACAGTAATGTTATTTCTAAGGAAATCAATGTGATTTCAATTGCTGATTCTGAAGAGACTTTGATGCTTGAAGAAGAGAGTCGATCCAAAATGCTTTTAAAACAAAGTGATCCAATGGTCTTAGAAAAGCAACTTAACAATTGATTATGCTGAGTTAAATCAATTATCTGAAGATTTTGGTAAATGTTTTGTCCCACAACGAGAACTCTCTGATGAACAAGCTTTACACCTTGTTATTGACCGATCTGCTTCTTTGCTTGTCAAAATTGAGGCTCCTTAGGAACTTCCTAAGGTAAGCCTGGTTAATACAAGCTTTAAAAAGCTTAAATACCATCTTAGCCAATTTGACAATGTGGTAAAAAAGCGGATCACGCCCAATGCTTTAATAGAAGGAGAATGAGGAGTTGAACACTCTGAAGCTGTTTTCAAAATGAAATAATTCCATTTTTAAAGACTTTAAAAGACATATTTAATGTTTTTGATAAAGAGCTTTTAAATGAGATAACGGAAGTACAAACAGTTTTTAACTAGAAGGAAGCTGTTGTTCAACAGTATCATGTAGACAAACAGTGTTTTGAAATTCAAAAGAAACAATTTTTGTTTGAAACGATCGACTCTTGGATCAAATCATTTCTCAAGATATTGTGAATATTGTTGTGAATTTTTCTATGGATCCGAATACTTCTATGAATGTGAATTCTTCTGTGGCTATGATTGAATATGAGAATTATGTGAAATTGTGCAACAAGTGTCTGGAACTTGAAGCTGAGCTTATCAAACAACATAACATGGTTGAAAAAAATGAGTATAATAGACTTTCAAAAAGATTTTCTAAACTTGAACAACACTTCATTTCTCTTGAAATTGCAATGCAAATCAATAAAGAAATTTTTCAAAAGAATAACACATCTGTGAACCAAACTGAACCTTCATTTGATCAATTGTTTGAATTGAACAATTTGAAAGCTGAGCTTCAAGCAAAAGACACGACAATCAAGAAGTTGAAAACACACATTAAGCAAGTCAATGAAACTTCTACAAGTGAAAGTGTGAAAAAAGACTTCGATGAAATTGAGACTATCAACATTGAACTGGAACATAGGGTGACAAAACTAATTGCTGAGAATGAGCATTTGAAACAGACTTATAAACAACTTTATGATTCAATTAAACCATCACGTGTTCGTGCTAAAGAACAAACTAAATATTTGGTTAATCAAGTAAATCAAAAGTCTGTTGAAATTTCTGATTTAAATGCTCAAATTCAAGAAAAAGTATTTGTCATAACAGCATTAAAAATGATCTTAGGAAATTAAAAGGAAATGAAATTACTGATAATGATGCACAAATGACAAACGCTACCACTATTGCTCCAGGATTGTATAAGCTTGACCCAATAATTTTGGCTCCTAAGGTTACGAATAATAGCGAAGCTCACGAATACTATCTTCAGCATACTATGGAACAAGCTGCTATTCTTAGGGAGGTGGTTGAACAAGTTAAATCACGAAACCCTTTAGATAGTGCATCTTACTCAGCCTGTATGTATGTTAAGCTAATTTAAGAGTTGCTAGGTTATGTTAGAGATACTTGCCCTGATATTCATAAACCTAGTGAGTAATTAGTTGCGGTCACGCCTATTAATAAGAAGAAAATGGTTAGATTTGCTGACACAACGACATCATCAAGAACCATGCCCAAAGTAACTAACAGACCTTTATTGTCTTCTACAGGAGTAAAATCTTCTACTAGTGCTAGCGGATCAAAGCCTTTAGGCAATACAAAGAATGATAGGATTTCACGAACACCAAGTAGTAAAGAGAAGAATAAAGTAGATGTCCAATCTAGAAAAGTTAAATCTAAGTTGAATAAACAGAACTCTGATTCTAAAAATGTCTGTAATAAACATGTTAAGCATCCTATTAATGGTGCTCAGGCTCTTTCATCTGTATGCAATGAATGTTTGTTTGATGCTAATCATGTTATGTGTTTAATTGATCATGTAAATAGTATAAATATGCGTGATAAATCTGCCCTAAGAAAAATAAAAACAGAAAAGAATGGAAACCTACTGGAAAAGTGTTTAACTCTGTTGGATATAAATGGAAACTCACCAGAAGGACTTTTACCTTAGTTGGAAACACGCACCCTTTATCTAGGATTACCGCCACTAAGAAACTGCCTCTTAGGGTTCCCATTCCTCTTGAAGTAGTTGCACCCGAACCTGTAGTAACTAGAGTATATACAAGGAGACCTAAAGTACCTAAATCTGTTCCTAATAGCAAACCTAAGGTTGAAAAATCTATGACTGCTAACAGAATGGAACCCGGTACATCTCGGGGATCTAATACTTCAGTTGCTCCATCCTCTTCTTCTCTTATCGATTGCAGATTGTCCAAATTGTTCTGTGGTATTTGGACTCTAGCTGCTCTAAGCACATGACTGGAGATCGCTATCAGCTTACCAATTTTATTCATAAGTTTCTCGGTACTATTAAATTTCATAACGACCAAGTTGCAAAGATTATAAGGTATGGCAATTATCAGATAGGGAATGTCATAATTTCAAGGGTTTATTATGTGGAAGGACTAGTACATAATCTATTCTTCGTTGGTCAATTCTATGACTCAGATCTTAAAGTAGCTTTCAGAAAACACACTTGTTCTGTTTGTAATCTGGAAGGTGTTGATTTACTTTCAGGATCTCGAGGAACTAACATGTATTCTCTATCCATTAGGGATATGATGGCGTCTTCTCCTATGTGTCTCTTGTCAAAAGCCACAAAGACTAAGTCATGGTTATGGCATCAACGTCTGTCTCATTTGAACTTTGGTGCTCTTAATCACTTGGCTAGAAACGGTCTAGTACGTGGTCTTCCTAGACTTAAATTTGAAAAGGACCATTTGTGTTTTGCATGTGCTATGGGAAAAAGAAAGAAACAATCACATAAACCCAAATCTGAAGACACCAATCAAGAAAAACTATACCTTCTACACATGGATCTTTATGGGCCTATGCGTTTTGCAAGTGTAAAAGGAAAAAGGTACATCCTCATTATTGTGGATGACTACTCTCAGTTCACATGGGTGAAGTTTCTAGCATCAAAGGACGAAGCTCTAAATTTTAAAATCAAGTTTCTGAAAATGATACAAGGTAGATTGAATGCACCTGTCAGGAATATCCGCACAGATAATGAAACTGAGTTCGTTAATCAAACTCTGTGAGACTACTATGAAATGGTTGGCATCTCTCATGAAACATCGGTTGCGCAAACTCCACAACAAAATGGTGTTGTTGAAAGGCGAAATCGTACTCTTGTTGAAGCAGCTCGAACAATGTTAATCTACGTAAAAGCTCCTTTATTTCTATAGGCCAAGGTAGTTTCTACAGCATGTTACGCTCAAAACTGATCCGTTATACGACGTCGCCATGAAAAAACTCTTTATGAGCTCTTACATGATAGAAAACCCGGTTTATCCTACCTTCATGTCTTTGGTGCACTTTGTTATCCAAACAATGATAGTGAGAATTTAGGCAAACTTCAAGCTAAAGCTGATATGGGTATTTTCATCGGATATGCTCCAAAGAAGAAAGCTTACCATATTTACAACCGACGTACCCGAAAAATCATTAAAACCATGCATGTCCACTTTAATGAGCCGACGGCTATGTCTTCTGAACAAAGCAGTTTAGAACCCGCACTTTATGAAATGACTCCTACAACACCCAGTTCAGGACTCGTTCCAAACCCTCCTCCTTCAGCATCGTTTGTACCACCATTAAGGCTTAAATGGGATCTTATGTTTCAACTAGTGTTTGATGAGTTCTTCTCTCCTTCAGCTAGCGTTGCCTCTCCAGTTCCTGTAGAAGAAGCTCTTGCTCCTGTTGAGTCAACCGATTCACCTTCCTCAACAATTGTTGATCAAGATGCACCCTCACCAAGTACCTTACAAACCACTCCACAATCACAATCAGAAACAATTCCTCTTAGTGCTGAAGAAGAGTCACACGATCTTGAGGTTGCACATATGAGTAACAATCCTTATTTTGGCATTCTAATTCGAGAAATTGTTTCTGAAGAATCCTCATCATCGGATGTTATCTCTACTACTGTGCACTCTGACGCTCCAATCTCAGAATACCTCAGTAAATGGATAAAAGATCATCCGTTACAAAACATAATTGGTGACCTTTCTAGACCCGTTTCCACAAGACTCCAACTACATGAACAAGCGTTGTTCTGCTACTATGATGCCTTCCTAGCTTAAGTTGAACCTAATACATACAAAGATGCACTAACTCAGTCATGATGGATTGAGGCGATGCAAGAAGAGCTACATGAATTCGAACATCTTAAATTCTGGAAACTCGTTCCTCGTCTAGATAAAGTGATGGTTATCACTTTAAAATGGATATATAAGGTCAAATTGGATGAATTGAAGGGAATCTTAAAAAACAAGGCAATATTGGTAGCTCGTGGATACCGTTAGGAAGAGGGAATTGATTTTGAAGAATCCTTTGCTCCCGTGGCTAGACTAGAAGTTGTTAGGATATTTCTCGCGTTTGCTGCTCATATGAATATGATCGTCTACCAGATAGATGTGAAGACTGCTTTCTTAAATGGCATTTTACGTGAAGAAGTCTACATTAGCCGACCGAAGATGGATTTGTGGATCCAGACAATCCTAATCATGTGTACAGACTGAAGAAAGCTCTATATGGGTTGAAACAGGCTCCACGCACGTAGTATGATCTATTGTCATCGTTTTTGCTATCCCAAGGATTTTCCAAAGGCATGGTTGATCCCACATTGTTCATTAACAGAAAAGGCAAAGATATCCTCCTAGTACAAACCTATGTTGAATTTTGCTTCTACTACTACTGAACTATTTGATAAGTTTTCTGAGATAATCGATTCCAAATTCAAGATTTCAATTATAGGCAAAATATCATTTTTTTTCTAGGACTACAGATTTTACAAAGTCCTAGAGGCATCTTTTTAAACCAATCAAAATATGCTCTAGAATCACTTAAGAAATACAAAATAGAATCTTGTGACCCTGTGGATACTCCAATGGTGGAGAAATCCAAACTGGATGAGGATACACAAGGGAAAGCCGTTGATCCTACACATTACTGTGGCATGGTTGGCACCCTTATGTATCTAACATCCAGTAGACCAGACCTGGTATATGTTTTCTGTATGTGTGCTCGGTATCAGGCTCCGCCTACCAAAAAGCACCTACATGCTGTAAAAAGAATCTTTCGATATCAAAGAGGAACCGTCAATCGGGGACCATGGTATTCGAAGGATTCTCCTATTTCTCTAACAGCTTTTACAGATGCTGATCACGCAGGTTGTTAAGATACAAGACGTAGTACATCTGGAAGTATGCAATTTTTAGGAGACAGACTTCTTAGCTAGTCATCAAAAAGGCAGAAAAACGCTGCCATATCCAGTACGGAAGCTGAATATATAGCCTTGTCTGGCTGTTGTGCTCAAGTCCTTTGGATGAGATCATAAATTACCGACTTTAGCCTTGGATTTAATAAAATCCGAATGTATTGTGATAACAAAGGCACTATTACCTATTGCTGTAACAATGTTTAACATTCTCGATCAAAGTATATCGACATTAGAAATCAATTTATTAAAGAGCAAGTGGAGAATGAAGTCGTCGAGCTTTACTTTGTCAGAACGGAATATCAGTTGGCGGACATCTTCACCAAGGCTCTATGTTGAGAAAGAATTAAATTCCTTATCGACAAGCTGGCAATGAGATGTTTTACTCTTGAGACTCTGAAAGAACTGGCAGATGAAGCCGAAGAATAGTGGTGGTACCTATTCTTATATCCTCTGTATATTATGTATATATAAAATCACAAAAACACAAAAAGATTTTTCACTTCTTATAAATTTTTATAAAAGAAAAATACAAAATTAAAAAAATTAGAAAAATATAAAAATATGTATCTCTGGCACGTCTTCTGAAAATCGATAACATTTACGGTCTTAGAAATGTTATTCAATAATGATACGAGGTTGTAAATAAAGTTCGAGCAGAAGTTCAAAAGCTTTTAAAACATGCCAAAAATGGCTTGCTATTATTTTCAATAGCAACCCGGTCATCATCTTGAAGGCAAGTATTTCAAAAAGAAAACTTGACCTCTTAACGGGAATTTATTCTCAGGCATGGTCTACTTTATGACCATGCAAAGGCTTGTGATTACTTTGCATCACAACCCGTGCTTCCTATATTCAATAAGTGTACGTGTCAGTGCGCTTATGTGTTAAAATAAGAGAAATATTATTTTCTATGGTGTTGTTTTCAAAATTAAAAGATTAATATTTGAAAGTCGTTTGAAAATCATTTTCAAAGACGTTTGACCACTCAAACAATGACTACAACTCTTTAAATAGAAAATGGGACATTGTTTGAAGGGGAGAAAATGTCAAATATCTTCGTCATAAAATTAGTTTGTGATAAAGGAAAAAGGTTTTAAACAATAACATGTTAACAATTAAAGGAGAGTTAATTAAGTTTAGCTTATGTGAGCCTTAACTGTTATGTGTTTTTGCCTTTTAGGGAATAGATAGCAAAATGTTAGTTGGTATGCATCGTAGTTAAAATTCTAGGGACTAAATGTGCCAATAGTTATACTATGTTATGCTTAAGTAAACTTAATTATGGAAAATGCATAAGGATTAGAAAGTCAGGGGGTATTTATGTCAAACTTTTAAAGTTCAAACACAAACACCCCCACCCTCTTGTTCATCTCTCACTTACACACAAACACTTTAAAAAAATTTCCTCTCCCTCACTAGAACTCGTCATCCTCAAGATCAAATCAACCAGATCATTTCAAGCTTAAGGTATAACTAGAAACATGTTCCTTACACCCTAAACGTCTCATATCTCAAAGGAATTAAGTTTTTACAAGCATTTGTGCTTGATAACCCTAAAACTTGATTTAGGGTTCACGAAAATCAAAAGTGAGTGAAAATTGAAATTGTTTGAGGGGTTTGGTTCGTCCAAGGGTGTATTTACTCGTGTAATACAGTTTTTAATATGGTTAACATGTGTTTGGGTTTTGGCTTGATATTGTATGCGAAAATAGGTAAAAATGGGTAGAAATAGGAAATGTTGATGGGTTTGTGGTTTATATGTGTTAGAGTTCATTCTTGTATGCATTAGAACCTTCATATCCTTTATATGTCCACTAATAAAACTTACGTATATGATTCATGTATCTTTGTGTTCATTCTTGAATTTCGTGGCAAAATGTGTGGATAATGCATGTTCAAAATGGTCTATTTGTTGTTACGTGTTGCTATGGTTCATGTTTAAGTGACTTATGAAGCCAAAAAATTGCTAAGTTTAAAAGTTGAATAACCAAGTTGAATTATGCAATCCCTTTAGGAGGCGAATTAGTTCACCCTTTTTGGAGGTAAATTAGTTTACCCCTTTTTGGAGGCGAATTAGTTCACCTATTTAGGAGGCGAATTAGTTCACCCCTTTTAAAGGCGAATTAATGATAATCCTTAAGCAGAAAAATTAGTAATATTCATTAAGGAGGCTAGTTAGTCATATTCATTAAGGATACGAGTAGTCATATTCATTAAGGAGGCGAATTAGTAATATTCATTAAGGAGGCGAATTAGACATATTCCTTTAGGAAGCGAATTAGTGATATTCATCAAGGAGACAAATTAGTGATATTCCTTAATGAGGCAAATTAGTGATATTCCTTAAGGAGCCGAATTAGTCATATTTCTTAAGGAGGCGAATTAGTTCTTTCCTTAAGAGGCGAATTGAAAAAAAACATAATTTAGGTAGCTAATTAAAATTGGTTAATTGTGCTATCTAGACAACGTTTGATAAATGCCTGTCTGTCATTAAACTGAATTCCTTATAGTGTCATATATAAACTTGGTTATATATAAATTGTATTGGTAAACTCTTAGCAGAATTATGACAACCAAAGCTCAACAAATTGAATTGGACAATGCCCTTGTTGCTCCTGAGAACCGTCATGTTATTGGCAAATGCAACATGAGGATCAACCCAGGAATGAAGCCAAAGGAACCTACTTATCAAGTAGCGTTGGATGCCCTTGCTCTTACAACATGCTATCCTGCATTCCTTATCACAGCTGAAGTCCCTGTCATCTATATGCATCAATTATGGGCTACCGTCATCAAACACAAATCATCTTATCAATTCAAGATCGATAAGAAAAGGTTCTTTGTAAATGTTGAAGTGTTTAGAGAAATTCTTAACATAGGTCCTAAGGTTCCAGGTAAAGCATTTGAGGAACCACCTACTAAAGAGGAAGCTCTATCATTCATCCGTGAACTTGGTCATACTGGAGAAATCAAGTACATCACAGATGTTATTATTGATCATCTACACCAACCGTGGAGAACATTTACATCCATCATCAACAAGTGTCTCTGTGGCAAGGGATCTGGTCTTGATAAGATTCGAATGTCAAGAGTTCAAATCCTATATGAAATGTACTACAAAAAGAATCTGGATTTTATTGCTTTAATTTGGGAGGACTTGGCTTACCTGATTGATAACATAGATTCGAAGAAACAAGACAGGATGTTTTATCCTAGATTCACAAAGATAATCATTCATTACTTCCTTAGAAAAGATAAGTCTATCTCAATGAGAAACATAATGTTCATGCACACTGCTAGGGATGACAGCTTACTAGGTACAATGAGATTTATCTCCAAACATGCAGGCACTCAAGTATATAGTGCAATCCTTCCACAAGCAATGACGAATCAAGCCCTGCTGGACTCTGTTGCCAACAAGACTTATTATGCAATTGCTACAGGAGCTGAACCCCTAATATCAAGGAAAATTCAAAAGAAATCAGATTCAGCCATCTCATCTGAGGAATCTCCTTCCAAGAAGAAGTCTGCTAAAGCTAAGGATGTTACAGCTACCAAACCTAAACCGACTAAGAAGAAGGCACCGATAAAGGCTGACAGAGGCAAGGTATTGAATGTTCTCTCTAATGTAGCACTTTCTGAAGCTTCTCAGCTCAAGGAGGCCACCAAATAAAGCAAGAAAGACTTTCATATCTCACAAGCAAGTGGCTCAGGTGATGGAACTAATTTTGAATCAGGGGTTCCTAATGAGCAACATCGCAAGACTTCATGTACAGATGAAGGAACTGGTACTATACCATGGTTCCCGATGTACCCAAATACGATTTTGAAAGTGAGAAAGAGTCTTAGGGTGACAGTAGAGAAGAAGATGATGATGATGAAATCGATTTTGAAGATGAAAGTGACAATGATGATGATGATCATTGTAATGATGATAATGATAATGATGATGATGCTAATGATGATGATAACCAAGAAGGTGATGACACGAATGATGATAACAAAGAGACTGATAGTGATAGAACTGAGTCAGACAGAATCAAGATTCCTGTTCTTAATCAGTCTATCATTGAATACTATGAAGAAGAAGAAGAAAAGATTGATGATGAAGAAAAGATGGATAAAGAAGAAGATGATGAGGTTACTAAGGAGCTGTATAATGATGTAAACGTGAATTTAGGAAATAGAGATGCTGACATGACCAATGCTGATCAAGGTGGTGCAGACCAGCAAAATGTTTCTCAAGAGTCAGGGTTTAAGCAATTAGATGAAGACGCTCATGTGACACTTACACTGGTCCTTGACACACAGAAGGCTGATGAACCTGTACAAAGTTATTCTGTCTCCTCTGACTTTACAAGAAAGCTCCTAAATCTTGAGAATCCTTCTCCAGCTGACAATGAGATTGCTTCTTTGATGGACACCACAACTCATCATACAACAGTAGTTCCTGAAATAACATCTGTTTTCACTATAACTATTCCTCCACCACATCCTTTCTTCAATCCTCTTACACAACAAGCAACACCAACTCCAACACCAACAACTTCTGAAGCTACAACCTCATTTCCTTCACTTCTAGATTTCTTATCTATATTCAAGTTCAACGACAGAGTCACCAACTTGGAAAAAAATCTGTCAGAGATAAAGCAAGTTGACCAGTATGCTCAAGCTCTCTCCTTCATTCCTGCTATAGTTGATCGTTACATTGACAACAAACTTGGAGAAGCTATCCAGAAGGCCATTGTGGCACATAATTTAGACTGTAGATAAAAAGCTCAGGCTGAGAAGAGGGATTACATAGAACTCATTGACACATCAATAAGAGTTATTCTTAGAGAAGAAGTCAACACTCAACTTCCTCGGATACCCCCTTAACCAGTCTCAGACTTTGCAACTCCTATGATAGAGAAAAATGTCATAAAATCTTTAGAAGCTGCAGTTTTAGCAAAGTCTTCCTCTCAACCAAAGTCAACTTATGAGGCGGAAACATCACTCTCTGAGTTTGAGCTTACAAAGATACTTATAGATAAGATGGAGAAGAATAAGTCATATGATAATGCTGACTATAAAAGGGAACTTTACGATGCTCTAGTCAAATCTTATCAAACTAACAAAGATCTATTTGATACATATGGTGAAGTCTTTACGTTGAAGAGGAGTCGAGATGACAGAGACAAAGATCAAGACCCCTCCGCTGGATCAGACCAATGGACGAAAAGAAGGAAGTCAAGCAAAGAAGCTGAGTCATCCAAAGATTCAAGATCAAAAGAAAAGATGTCTTCAAGCACCTCTAAAGACAGCTCCCACTATCAACAAAAGCCTTCTGGAAAGTTTGCCCATGCATAGGAGCCAATTCATACAGTTGATGACTCAAGAGTACAACAGGATCAAGAGTTTGACACTAGTAACAATGATGAATAACCCGCTGACAAGGAGGTTTCTAAGGTTGACTGGTTCAAGAAACCCAAACGCCCTCCAACTACTAATTCTGATTGGAATAAGAAACAACATGTTGACTCCCGACCTCCTTAGACCTAGATTAGTCAAGTTTCTCATGCTAAAGAACCTCGTACTTCATTCAATGAGATCATGGATACCTCATTCGACTTCTCTGCATTTATCCTGAATCGGCTCAACATTAAAGATCTGACTCAAGAAATTCTGGTAGGACCGGCATTCGAGCTACTCAAAGGTACTTGCAAGAGTCTTACAAAATTAGAGTACCATCTTGAAGAATGTTCCAAGGCCATAACTGAGCACAACCCTGAAGGCAAACCGTATCCGTTCGATCTCAGCAAACCTCTCCCGTTGATTCAAGATCATCGAGGTCGTCAAGTTATCCCTCAGGATTTCTTCATCAACAACGACCTAGAATATCTAAAAGGTGGAGATTTAAGCAGACGGTACTCAACTTCAGTTACGAAAACAAAGGCCGCTACATATGAGATCAAATGGATTGAAGACTTGGTTCAAAATTTGTGAAGTCCTGTGAAGGTGATATATAATAAACATGCTTACTGGGGTACTTTACACTGGGTTACCAAACGTCAACGTTTCTACGAGTTTCCTACCAACATGTCCTCGTCAAAGGATGTCTACTTTAGAAAACAAATCATTGCGGCTACCATACTTACGATTATGAAGAAGTATGACTACGGTCACCTGGAAGAGATTAAATTTCGTTGAGAGGATCAGAAGCTATACAAGTTTAGAGAAGGTGATTTCCCACGACTTTGCCTACAAGACATAAAAGACATGTTACTTCTACTTGTTCAACAGAAGCTGACCAATCTCACAATCGATGAACTGTATCCCTTGAATGTGGCATTACGTATATTCACTAGACGAATTGTCATTCAAAGGCGGGTGGAAGATCTTCAATTAGGTGTCAAAAGTTACCAAAAGAAGCCTAAACTTACCAAGCCAAACACATTTAGGTCAAATCTCAGGAACATGACCACATACACTGCATATTCAGACCCTAAAGGAGTGATATAGAAGGACTAGAACAACAGAAACAGATTGATGTGTGCTGATAAACTCCATAAATTCAGTGATGGCATGCTCAATGATGTTCAGACTGCTCTTAATGATATTGCTAAAGGAATAAGTATGGAATATCCACCAAAGATGAAATGGAGTGGTTTAGATAAATGAAGGGCTCGGGTTATGGTTCAGGATATCGACAAGCAGCTTTATGAGAGGAGGTTAATGTGGAATTTAGAGAAGTTCGTTGGTGGAAGAGAATACGGGAATGACCTCAGGCTGCTGAAATGAACAATATGATTTTGTCATATTATGTCCTATCTTATTTTAGGTCCATCTCTCGTATATAATAATTCTTGTGAATATGTAAATAAATAGTGTAGACTATATTTAGGCATATATAGTGTTTGAGTATGAATTTTCAAGAATTTTTTAGTAAGTTCAAAAATTTTAAATTAACGTACTCAAACACCATATTATTCCCTCATAATTTGAGGGGGAGCATTAAAATGTTCTAATAATCGGCTTGTTAATAATTGGACATTTTTCCCTGAATCTATGAATATTTTAATCAATTGATATCCAAAATATCAAGAGATTTGACATTTTTGATAAGGAGAGAAAATGTGATTAAAATATATGGCTAAAGATGTGAATTTCAAGGACTCAAGTGCAAGCTTCTC
>BQNB010121272.1:0-20487 GCA_026074375.1 Tanacetum coccineum
GTTAATAGTAAACAGACACACCATATACATTTTTAAAACCCAAACGCACCCTTGTGCTGACTTTTACCAAAACCAAACGCACCCTATGGTTGTTTTACACAGCCAAACGCACCCTTGTGCTGACTTTTACCAAAACCAAACGCACCCTAACTGTCGTTTAAACCTAGAAACAAACACCCCTTAGGGGATTTTAACCCCAAAACCAAACACACCCGAAGGCTGTGAAACCAAACGCACCCTATGGTTGTTTTACACAGCCAAACGCACCCTTGTGCTGACTTTTACCAAAACCAAACGCACCCTAACTGTCGTTTAAACCCAGAAACAAACACCCCTTAGGGGCTTTTAACCCCAAAACCAAACACACCCGAAGGCTGTGAAACCAAACACACCCTATGGTTGTTTTACACAGCCAAACGCACCCTTGTGGGGTTTGTTTTCAGAACCAAACGCACCCTAGTGGTGCTACAACCTAAACGCACCTTTATGGTGCAAAAACCCAGATCCAAACACACTCGTTTTGGTGGTGACGGGGTGGCGGTGGAGTTCGGTGGAGGTGGTTGCGGTGAGGTGGTGATAGCGGCTGTGGTGATAGCGTGAAGGAGATAGATGTGGTGGTGGGGTGGCTTCGGGGTGAGGAGATGATGTGGTGTTTCGGAGATGGAGAGTGACGAAATGGTGGTGAGGCGAAAGTGGGGTTCGCTGTGGTGGTTGTAGTAGTGACGAGGAGAGGATGGTGGTGAGGTGGACGTAGCGATGGTGGCGTGATGTGGGTGGCGGCGGTAGTGGTGTTGCTGCTGCGGGGAGATGGCAGCGAAGGTCATATGGTGGAGGAGATGAAGATGATGTTGAGAGGGTGACGACTGTGGTGTGGCAGCGGCGGTGGATGGCCAGAATCCGGCCGGAATCTGGCCGGAAAAAGGTGGGAGGCGCCGGAAAAGTATAAGGGAGGGAGGAGTGTGTGTATATGTGCTAGGGTTATGATAAAAATGAGAAAACCGTAAATGGGGTTGCATATATATACTAGAAACTTTGTAAATACATTGTCAAGTATAAAATAGTTTAGGGTGATGGTGAAAATTATTTTCACAGGGACCAAAAGTGTAATTTTTGTTAAATATTGGTTCGGGACTCGATTAGGTTAGTTAACGTTTGATTTATGACATGAAAATTACGCCATTGTGTTCCAAATGATTTTTCCTAATAAAATGAGTATTTACATGACTATATTTCAGAAATGTTTTATAAAGTCATTTAAATATTTATTATTCATTTGTGTAGTCACCGGGTATCACGGGCAAGCTTTGACCGTAAAAATAAAACTTTATTTTGAACATTCGCGTTTTTAAATAAACGCTTTTGAATGAAATGTAAAATAATTTATTAAATATTTTTATTTAATAAAAGTGTTAATTAAATATAAATTTAATTATTCTTGTGTCGGTACGCGTTGCGTGCGGTGTTCAAAACTTTGCGAGGCTATTTAAGTCATTTTCTGCTTGGTTTCGTGTCTCGGGTAAAACTGAAAAGTTGTCCGGAATGTCGTTTTACATCAAATTGCTTTAGAGTCCGAGTCGTGAAAACAGGATTTAGCGGGTCGTTTTTGATAAGTCAACTTAGGAATAACATATATCTTTTCGTCTTTAAGTCAAATAAATTTGTAAATGAGGGATTATAATAATATTTATGATTTATTATTTCAATACGTTTCAAAAATTTACCGGCTACGCGGTAATCGTTTTTATGTGACCGTAAAAGGTCAAAAAGTCAAAAAGTCAAGTCGGAACCAAAAAGTCAAAGGGTAAAATAGTAATTTAAAATTTCTGAAAATTGTCGGGTGTGACATTACCTACCCCTTAAAAGGAATCCCGTCCCGGGATTCGATTTTTGTTAACCGATGGTGTGTCCAAGAAAAGATTTAAGATTTTTAAATAACTAGTTTTAGACATGACGTTGATACTTTATTCAGCAAAATTTGATGTTTCGACACTTCTTAATAAACATAAATTTTGGCTAGGTTTGACCAGTATATTTAACCCATCAAAATAGGTATTTTAGAAAAATATCATTACAAGTTATATGATTGATATAAACGCGTTATAAAGAAAGTCTCTTAATAGTGAAACCATCAAAGGAGAAAGTGTAGGCGCGTGGGTATGTCTGTATAAGGGTTTCAAATGTTTAGAGGCGGAGTCGGGTTTCTGATATCTGTAAGGTTCGACGATTAATATCGGACGAGGCTAATGAATGTAAGTATTCAACTTACTTAGGAAGTACAAGGATGAATCATGACTCAACTCACCGTAAGCAAACAATGCGGATAAGGTGTAACCGAATGGCTCTAACTACGACTTAATAAATAGACGCGCCGTAGAACGAGAAATAATAATAATAACGAAACGTTGCACACAACGTTTAATAAGGAAATAGACAACCATATATGTTTGTGCTTTAGTTTAGTCAACAAAAATGTGTTTTTTACGAACTTATTAAGTTTATGAAGATGTTACGACGTTCTTACGAAAAGTTACTATTTATATAAAGTTTTAGGAAAGTTTTAAATTTCTGGACGTTAATAGCATCCCCTAATTTAACCGTTTCCATATCACCAAAAACGAGTGAAACCCTATCGTCTAACCAAAATACTTAGCTCACTAAATATATATAAAAACTTGCTATATTTAAAAACAACCAACGGCAACGACTTATCATTTTTAGAAAATTCCTAAACCTTCGTTTTGATATTAAGAAGCTCCACGACTGTTTTCCAAAGACTTACGGCACCTAATAAACCTTTTGAAACATTTTTAAACGTCCCTTTACCCTCATTTAAAACTTGGACCAACAACTATATTTTTATAAATCGACCATAGACTTGACCATAACACCATCATATTTTCCAAACTATCCAAAAATTCTTTTACGCCAAAACTAATCGACCAAATTCACTATAATTCAAGCCTAACCTCATCGCCATCTTTGTTGCAACTCATAAATCTCACATACTCTCACAAGAACAAATATATACCCGAAATCATCAAAAGTCTTCATTAAAATAATTATTCACTTTAATCATTTGAAAATCATAGCACAAACATATGGAGTCTCGAATCAAAAGTAAGAGTATAAGAATACATAGCGACCATAACTATAACAAACGATGATGGGATGTGGAGAGTGAGGACATTTTGAGAAACAATATCCCCAGAATAAAGGTCAACAAATAGGAGGAGCTCACGGGAGAGCTCATGTGATACGTGACGAAATATCGTACTCAGTCGTTAGTTCCAGGACGAATCAAATCCATTAGCTCGAGAGTGCACAAGTCGGTTAGCTCCACAAACAATTCATGATCGCAAGGTTTTGTAACGGCAAGAGTAACTTATGAATGAGATAAGGTGGTTCCAAGCGAGGCCTTAAGATTCTGCTGAGTGGTAAGACACGATTGTGTTTCTAGATCTTTTTAACGGATTCCGGTGATTATCGGGTTTGAGTTCATACTCGTTTCATATTACCGTTAAGCCCACTCATTTATAATTTATTATTTACATAAAGAAGCGTCCCAATTTATGTAAATAATGAATTGAGAAACTTATGGTTCGATAATTTACAATTTATTTATTTAAATGAAGAGGCGTCCCAATCCTTTCAAAAAAATTAGATTATAAACCAGCCTACTTAATAATTTCTGATGCAATACGCGTACTCACAAAATTCTTCAAGGTGGTGGATGACATGACGATGTCGGTGCTCTAATGAGTATGGAACGAGTGTTTAAAACTCGTCTTCGAAGACGGGGAGTAAAACAATCGAGCGAGATCGACATAGAGTTTAAAATAGTTGATGAGTATACGATTAAAGTAAATAAGATAAAGGTCTTTTATGAACGAGTTTACATAGTAATTATGCGAGATCGACATAGAGTTTAAAATAGTTGATGAGTATACGATTAAAGTAAATAAGATAAAGGTCTTTTTGTAAACATAACCGTGACGGGTTTCGCTAAAACAATATTGTATAGGGTTATGAAAAATAAGTTCGAGACCATTGCATCGCTCACAATGTCTTAGACAAATCTTAGAGACCATTGTGTCATCCACAATGTCTTAAAAAAGTTTAATATTCATATAGACAACTTCCATATAAGTAAATAGAGGAATATATGTAAGGCGAACGTAAATCGCGGAGAAAAGATAACCACAAGGAAAGAAAGATAAGTGCAGAGAGAGACAGCGCAGAGAAAGATATTCGCAAGAAAGATAAGGCATAGCTCATAGCAAAACACTATAAGGCACACTTAAAAGCAGTAAGGATCACTACTTGATTATAGGACCGACTAGATTTTCTATACCTGGTTCTTTATAACCTTGGCTCTGATACCAATCTGTCACACCCCCAGACGGGGCCTGGACGGAATACGTGTCCGGAGGCGTGACGTCATCATATTTCGAACACAAGGCACGAGAGAACGACCTCTAATGGACGTTTTGAAAATCATAACTCGTTGCATTATTTAAAAATAGATTAAAGTTTTTACAGATTTAAAAGAAATTAAACATTTGCGGAAGCATAAGTAAAATATTAGCGGGAAAGCGTATTTTATGTTTCAAAAGACAACGAGTATTATAATTGATAAGTCTTGAAATAGGGTATCATATATGCACGTGAACTCCACATAGCACATCAAGAAGTTCCCAAGCTTAAATACTGGAAAAACATGCTAAAAAACGGTCAACATAATGTTGGGTGAATTCATAGGTTTTAAGTAAAAAACATTTATGAGGATAAAAACGTTTAGTGAATATTCTGCCTTAACTCGCAATATCATGGACTGTATTTTAGTAATCAGAAACGTTTCAACCAAAAGTAGTATGGACCAGCATAGGATTCAAAATGTATGCGACAGTTATAGGAGATATAACTTCACATAAAATAGGGTGGGTATTTACGTTGCACTAAGCTCATGACACCGAAGCCTTAAGTATACGTTGTTATAAGTTGGTGCCCTGGTAGATGCATTGCCTACAGCCTAGTCTTAAATGAATGCCGTCCGTTTGACATGGGTAGTGCGTTGTTATCTACCCGAACGGGGGTTCAAATCCCAATAGATTATTCACAGCATTCGCGCTCCCTCAACCGGTTACTCGGGTCAAAGAAATTAACTGGTTCATGATAGGGGGAAACTTCAATGGCAATAGGTGTGTGATTAGGCAAACCACGTAAACAGGGAAATTCTCACGTAAAGTACTTGTGTCCAAAGTAAAAGTAACCAACGTATTCGTAAAAGTTTAGCGTACTTATATTCAATAAGTAAAAAAGAAGACCAACGCATCATAAAATTATGGGTATTTGTATCTAAGTAAATGTGTGTGTTTGTGTTGAAAATCATATGTAACCAGTTTGAAATCAACATTTACGAGTTTGAAATTCAGTAATGTAAACGTGTTTGTAAACAAAAAAAACAAAACTGAGCATGTTTTATGTCCCCAAAGTAGTAAAAAGTATATGTAAAACAAGTAAAACGTAGGGCTATGAACTCACCTTGATGTTGAAGAACAATTAACAGATAGGCATCAAATATGCACAACACAAACGGAAGACGAAATGGCTCGATCAAGAAGATGCAGCTTGACATATCGACTAAGTCCCACTAGCTTAGGATGATGAGTTTGGGTTTTCTGATGGATAAGTACATCAATGCGTCACGTTGATAAAGGATTGAGGTTTCAAGTTGTAAGAGTTTGGTGGTTGGTTAAATAAAATAACTCGAAAAGCAAACGCAAAGTATGTAAGATATTCCTTATATATTACATATGAAAAAGAAATAATTATACAATTCATATGGTGAATTATATACTAAAGACAAACAACCAAAAGAATTAGTCGCAATATATAATACTTTACAAGTATTATATAAGAAACGTAAGAAAAATAATTGTAACAATATAATTCGATACGTTTTCGAAAATCACCAATTTAATTAGTAATAGTTTTTGTGTAAAAGTAAACGCACGTTTTTAAAGTTATGAATTAAGTAAACGATGTTTTCAAAGTTTTTACAAAAGTTATTATTTTATCTTCAAGTCGTGAATCATAAAATAATATTTTATAATTTAGTATTTCGTTTTCTTGACGGTTTTTAGTTAAAATAGTTATCTCGTTTGTAAAAGTATGGTTTTCGATTATTGTCGCGTTATTGTATAATTACATATTAAAAATCTTAAAAACTATATAACTTCGTCCGTTTATCGGGTTTTATAAAATAATAGAATTTGTAGCGAAAAATACTAAGTATATAAATTTTTATAAATTTCGGCATGACCTAGTCGTTTATACGACGTGTCCATTTTTACCAAAACCAATGTTTTTCCCACTTAATCAATCAATCCGTGTTGCAAAATACGCGCGTGTTTCAATTTATATGTATATCTAGACAAGATCGGAAAAAGAAACAAAAATAATAAAACCAAACACACCCTAATGGTTATTAAACGCAATACCAAACGCCCTATATGGGCTGGGGCTGCTAAAACCAAACGCACTCTTGCTGACATTAAACAGCAAAACAAACACACCCTTATGGCTGTTAAGAGTAAACAGACACACCATATACATTTTTAAAACCCAAACGCACCCTTGTGCTGACTTTTACCAAAACCAAACGCACCCTAACTGTCGTTTAAACCCAGAAACAAACACCCCTTAGGGGCTGTTAACCCCAAAACCAAACACACCCGAAGGCTGTGAAACCAAACGCACCCTATGGTTGTTTTACACAGCCAAACGCACCCTTGTGGGGTTTGTTTTCAGAACCAAACGCACCCTAGTGGTGCTACAACCCAAACGCACCCTTATGGTGCAAAAACCCAGATCCAAACGCACTCGTTTTGGTGGTGACGGGGTGGCGGTGGAGTTCGGTGGAGGTGGTTGCGGTGAGGTGGTGACAGCGGCTGTGGTGATAGCGTGGAGGAGATGGACGTGGTGGTGGGGTGGCGTCGGGGTGAGGAGATGATGTGGTGTTTCGGAGATGGAGAGTGACGAAATGGTGGTGAGGCGAAAGTGGGGTTCGCTGTGGTGGTTGTAGTGGTGACGAGGAGAGGATGGTGGTGAGGTGGACGTAGCGGTGGTGGCGTGATGGGGGTGACGACTGTGGTGTGGCAGCGGCGGTGGATGGCCGGAATCTGGCCGGAAAAAGGTGGGAGGCGCCGAAAAAGTATAAGGGAGGGAGGAGTGTGTGTATATGTGCTAGGGTTATGATAAAAATGAGAAAACCCTAAATAGGGTTGCATATATATACTAGAAACTTTGTAAATACATTGTCAAGTATAAAATAGTTTAGGGGTGATGGTGAAAATTATTTTCACAGGGACCAAAAGTGTAATTTTTGTTAAATATTGGTTCGGGACTCGATTAGGTTAGTTAACGTTTGATTTATGACACGAAAATTACGCCATCGCGTTCCAAATGATTTTTCCCAATAAAATGAGTATTTACATGACTATATTTTAGAAATGTTTTATAAAGTCATTTAAAATATTTATTATTCATTTGTGTGGTTACCGGGTATCACGGGGAAGCTTTGACCGTAAAAATAAAACTTTATTTTGAACATTCGCGTTTTTAAATAAACGCTTTTGAATGAAATAAAAATAATTTATTAAATATTTTTATTTAATAAAAAGTGTTAATTAAATATAAATTTAATTATTCTTGTGTCGGTACGCGTTGTTCTTGTTTTCAAAATTTTGCGAGGTTATTTTAGTCATTTTCTGCCTGGTTTCGTGTCTCGGGTAAAACTGGAAAGTTGTCCGGAATGTCGTTTTACATAATTTAGTGGGTCGTTTTTGATAAGTCAACTTAGGAATAACATATATCTTCTCGTTTTCAAGTCAAATAAGTTTGAAAGATAAATTTGTAAATGAGAGATAATAATAATAATTATGATTTATTATTTAAATACATTTCAAAAATTTACCTGCTATGCGATAATCGTTTTTATGTGACCGTAAAAGGTCAAAAGTTAAAAAGTCAAGTCGGAACCAAAAGTCAAAGGGTAAAATAGTAATTTAAAGTTCTGAAATTTGCGGGGTGTGACACAATTCCAAGTCGTGGGTGGTATAGTTCTTTTCATGTATCTTCAATTTTCGAGGAAGAAGGTAATAATTGGTCCAAGTATTTTGCCACATCATTGTGTGGAAGTTTGTTTGTAAATATTATGTGGTTCTAGAAATTCTCTTACAGTACAGATTTGCAAAGGATTGAACTTTGTTTTATAAAATCTGGAAAATTAAATAAAAAATCAAAACATTTTTTACAATTATACACAAAAGCTAAATTCCATGAATAAATTCCTAGGGACAGAATACAAGAGGTGTTTAGTCATTGAACTTTTACCAAATATGCAGGCCAAAGTTTAAAATAGGGAAGTTCGTTGCATTTATGAAATGATGGGGATCAAACATGCAATTTGATCAAACCACCGGCAAAATACAATTTATTGTATTGTAGAGTATTTATAGAGCTATAGAGGCTAATTGGTAAAAAGAAGCATGTACAAAGTTACATAAACTACCCTCAAAATTCAAAATTTAACTTTGCATAGGTATATCATACGAATTCAAAATTTAAAAGTTTGTTGTAATCAAGATTTCCATTTTACATGAAGTCCCTCAATTAATTCACAATTCATTCTCCTTAATATTCTATATTTCATTACTCTATTTCACACACAAAAAAACACCCCTAAAAACACACACACACATAATCCAACTTCAAAAATCAAAAATCAACCATGGTGATCCTTCACTACGAAAGCAATCGGTTTTCGCTTTTGGAAACAGCCCAACACCATCACCTCAAAGAAAGTTAAGCTCTGATTTTGACATTACAGGTTCTTCTGCATCAACCAAATGTCATCAAACCAAAGAAGCTTACGATAACGCCCAACAGCCTAGCAAGCGTTGACCAATAACGTACTCTTTTGTTCGACATGATATAATTTTATGACAAGTATGGCTCTTACCCTTTTTCTACCAACGATAATCTTTAAAATTTCATTAGAGAGTGGATTATGAAGCTAAACGTTGGGGTTTATGCAAATGTGCATGTACAAAAGAAAAGGACTCGTGAATTGAAGTCAAGATTTGAGAAGATTATAGGAGAGAAACTGGCTGGTAAAGATGATGAAATCTTTTAGTTGCCGAGTAGAATTTGGAGGAACATTGAAGCTAAAGATTCGTGGTCAAAACTATATGAAGATTTATCAAAAGATAAAATTGTAAGCGATGAGCAAAGTGAAACAAAAGGTTCATCGTCAAAACTGAATGAAGGTGAAGATTCAAAAGAATTGACAGAAAAGACCTATTATATAAGGAAACCATTCTCAAAGTTAATATGCTAATTAACAATTTAACACCTCATAACTTATTAAGATTTTTTTTAAGATTTTCTAATTTTTTTCGTCATGTTACATGTTTAAAAGTAGAGTAAAATTCATAAATGCTTAATGTACTTTCATAAAAGACTCATTTTACATACTTTACTCTTTTTATTGTTATTCTTCATACTAAACTTTGTATTTCTTATCGTAATACATAACTTTGATAGTTTCTTAAGGGTATTTTAGTCATTTCTCACATCTTTATCTTCTACCTCCCAACACCATAAGGCACAACAGAAATAGCTCATAAAGAAAGATCAACTAAATTACTATTACTACTGTAATTGGGATAAATGCTCCATTCATGTATCAAAATTCAAAATCAGAAGATCAACTAAAGAAAAAACACAATAAGCAGAAATGTAAACTCGTGATGCTTCACAACCCAACAAAGCATTGAAACTCATCGTACGAATACAAATAAACACGTTATGCCATATGGTTTGACATAATTAACATATTCTCTGTTCAACACATATCAATAACCAAGTACACATCAACACTAATCGCTTATCAGTTATAATAATAATGTCAATGATATGTTAAATAAACTTAATAATCCATTCGCCAGATTAAACCGTAAGGGTCGACAGCAAAAATACGAAGTTTATTAAAGCAACCCAACATCCGTAACATAATTTTCGGGTTCAAGGAATGGGTTTTTTTGGCCAGAAATCATGGTGTTGGAGATAGAAGATGAAGATGTGAGAAATGACTAAAATACCCTTAAGAAACTATTAAAGTTATGTATTACGATAAGAAATACAAAGTTTAGTAAGAAGAATAACAATAAAAAAAGTAAAGTATGGGTTATTAGTTTTATACACACTTTGACCTATAAATACACACTTTGACCTATATTAGCTTTGTACTTACTGTAATTAATGTAGGGCACTGGTGAATACATCAAAAAGAAATTCAAATATCGATAGATGTGTCCCGCCTTTTTTTCTTGTGGTTTGCAAAAGAAAGATAATTAATTGCTTGAAGATGTGATGATAAAGTTGTCTCTCTTTTGTTTACAAATTCTTGTAAAATTCTTGTTTGTTATTTTTTCAAAACTTTTTTTAGATGTTTTATTTTTTTTCTTTTAGTTTGTTATTTTTTTTAACTTATAAAATTCTTGTTTTATTGACATCTCTTTCGACAAGAGATAACATAATATTTTCGCTTTGTGTTACCAAATAACTGGTTACTTTTAAAGCAGTAGGGCCAAAATTTATTTTTCAGTATCACCTGAGCGTCACGTTATTTTATTATACACATTCAAAACACCCTTTCACTCGTTACATGTTAAATTCATGTCATTTAAACCCTAGTCACCCATAATTTTATTTCTTTTACATTATGTCAAATAAACTAAATTCCATTAATTCATATATGTTACAATAGGAAATTAAAAAAATATACATGAAACTTAAAAATAAAATACGAAAAAAAACATACGAAAAAATATACGAAAACTAAAAGACATACAAAAATAAAATTAAGCATATTTTTTTATTATTTGTTTTTTTTTTTGCGGTTGATGAGGGTGGCTTGTGCATCGGACATTCCGTCGGTGCTAATCGTGTATAGATAGAATGTGTTTGAATGTGCATAGAGAGAAAATAGGTTTGAATTTATGTATAAAATAGTGAAATGAATTGGGTATTTATAAGATAAAAGGTTTAAATTTTTAAAAGTTAAATTTTTTTAATATTCCAACACTTGATGGAGTAAATAATCGATTGGGATACCGACCCTTTCGTTTGTTTTCCTTGCGACCGACCGATAGTAGGGGTGTTGATCGGTTAGGTTATCGAGTTGCTCGGTTAATTCGGTTCGATTAGTTCGGTTTAAAAAAAAATTTGGTCAACCTGAAAACCGAATCGAACCGAACTAGAATTCAACAAAACCGAACCAAAAACCGAAATCTTTTTCGGGGTCAATCCAAAAACCAAACCGAACTGAAAACCGAAATTAAAAAAAAATACATAGATATTTAGCAATAAAAAATTATTTCAAGCATAAAAAGTGTTTTTTTATATTAGGATAAAATTTTAATGGTATTTTTTTATACATGAATATATAAAAAATATATATATATTTATATAAATTCGGTTTTCGGTTCTGATTGTCAAACCCATATCCAACCCAAAAATCGAATTTGTAGTTCGGTTCGATTCGGTTTTGGCAAATTCGGTTCGGTTCTTAGTTCGATTAGATCGCTTTCGGTTCAGGTCGGTTTCGGTTTTCGGTTTTTATGCTCACCCTTAACCGATAGGGACCAAAGGCATGCAGTGGCGACGACCGGATCAACGCTGGTGCGACCGGCCGAGACGACTAACTACCGCGCCCAGTCTAAGAATAATTTTCTAGGAAAAAAACGTTGATTGTTATTATCAATTTATTATTAAAAAAAATTAAGTTAATCGTGTGCTTATAATTCTCATTTAATTTTTAATAATGATAGTTGTAACATTTATTTACATTTTTATTACTTAACAATTACTTGTAAAAATTAAATAATAAAAAAAAGTTATAATAATAATAAAATAATTAATTAATTAATATTTATTACAAGAAAGAGGAGGTAATCATTATTTAATGATAAGGTGTTTAATAATAAAAATAACTAAACTAATAAAACACAATCATTAGACCTATAAGTGTGTATAATTCAAGTTAAAAGTGTGTGAATCAAAGAACCAACTAACATTTAAGCATGATAATCTAAATTTATTCGTTGTATTTAACAAATACCATAATGGCACAAGTTAGAAAAACACTATTCTTTTAATTAGTTTGCTATTATATATCTTATTTGTAGAAACTATTTAAATGTAGCAAATGTTATGTTTAATCTAAAAAGTATTTAAATAGATTATTACATAACCATTGATTAGTTTATCAGTGTGCCATTTTATTATAATTTTTTTCATGGTAAATCAAATAGAGTTTACAAGTGTTATATGAAACTAGTGTTAATAAATGTTTGGTATGGGCTTTTAGGTCATGAAGAATGGAAATCAAAAGTGATACAAAATGTTTGTTTAAATATGTGGGTTTCAAATTCTGGAATGATATGCATATATATGAGTATCCATCATTTCACTCAAAAGATGTAGGAATCACTTTCTCATTTTTCTTACCTTTTATTTTGTTTTTTTTTCTTATAGAACCTTACGTCAAGATCAAGCTTAATCTTAACTTTTACCTTTTCTAATAATGTAATCCATTAGTGATTTTTTTATTAAGGTTAGTGTTCCTTCGTTGAGTAATCACATAACTTGAAATTAGTGAGTGTTTGATGCGGGTTGTTTTAGATAAATGGTGTTACCTTGGTTCAACCAAATATGATAGCCTTTTTTTTATCCGTGCACATATTTTTCTAAACTGGTTTGTTTAAAAGGACTTTTGTATGCTTGCTCTAATCAAATAACATCTTTAAAAGTATGTTTGAGAAAATAATTTATCAAATGCTTAACATTTTTTATTTATTCAAACAAGATATTTTATTGTAAAATTCATGTAACATATTACTAATTAACAATGTAGTAGTGTAACAACAATTCAATATTTGGTAGAAATTTGATATTCATCAATACCTGTATCAACCAAACAACAATGTTGGTTATGATACAATTGATAATATCCACTGTCATTCCACCCATACTTAAAACTCATACCCATTATGATTCATGGTAACCAACCAAACGCACCCTTAAGTAGTTGACTATGACTTAATAATAACAATAATAATATTTACTTGATATTAGCTTATTATATTCGCATTACTATAGTATTCATTAGGTTTTTATATGGGGCAGGCTTGGTCGTGGCAAATCTTCACTCACTATCCGTAATTAGTATAGTCTAATCTCATCATATTTATCCAAGGGCGGCACGTTTTATTATACATCTACTGTATAACTTTTTGTTCGCATCCAGTGACGGTCGCATGATTTTGGATCATGTTGGCATGTTTTTTGGCTCGTTTCGCGTTGCGAGTAATTCTTAATTTTAGTTATCCACATAATAGGATAAAATCAATTTTTGATAGTTTTAGTTCACACATCCTCGTAATGTAAGCATAGTATGTAAGTAATATAAATCATTTTGAATGAAAAGCAAAACTAAACGTTTTCAAACATTATTATAACTATAGTATTTTACAAAATAGAAAGTAAATTACAAATTATAAGTTATTAATAAGAAAAATGTACAACCTTTTTATATTATTGTACAATTTAAAAGTTGATCCACATAGACACATAGACCATCCCTCTATGTCTTTGCACTACAAAATACAAATGACAAAATGTTAACTGAAAGACAAAAACCTTATAAGATATTTTAATAAACATTAAATTTCATCATACTCAACTTTCTCATCTTCTTTCTTTTTCTTTCAAAATAAACCCCAAAACCATTTTTCTCTAAAAAGTGGATGCAACACTTTTGAAAATTCAGAAATTTTTACAAGATTACTCTGCGTCAACCACAGCCGTGTGTAGCTCCGCCCTTGTCCACATCAAAACCAAAAGTACTAAAAGAAATAAACTTAATATTAACTTCAGTTACGAAAATGGTTAAGTCCATAGATAGGCTATGTACTTTCAAAAAATTCCTATGTTAGGTAACCAATTTTGAAAAATACCATTGTTACACATGAAACTTGTTATGACTTGTTGAAATAGGTCATATTACCTGTTCGAGTGCCACATCACCATTACGGGCCCACCATTCTTAATATAAATTTTTTACTAGGTTTTGCTCTTATTTGTTTTCCAGCCGTTACAAATAGTTCCTCTTCATCACCATCCCCAAATCTTTTTCCAATCAACACAATGTCGAGATCCTCATCTTCATCTCATGGATTCCGCCGTCATGTTAACAACAATTTGTGTACATGTAAGTTAAAAGTTAGGTATTTGACATCAAGGACTCTTGATAACCCATCTAGACGATTCCTTGTCTGTCCCAATCGTAATGTAAGTTTCTTCTTTAGTTTATGGATGTGTTTATCAGTTAGGGTTTTGATTAGGATTTGAACCTTTGATTGTATTATGATCATAGGTCAGGTAGGGAGTTGTGTGACACTTGGAATTGGTTTGATCCTGAACTTGAACATGATTGGCACCGTTATCAGTTGTTCGACACGTATAACTTGCTCAATCCACATGAAAGACATCAACATCAAGCTGAGATGATGCGTTAAGAAAGGAATCGAGACTTAACCCAGCAACTAAACCACTCTTTTACCCGTTTGACTTTTTACAAGTAGACATGTCTCATTCTTGCCTTTTTACTCCTTGTGCTAGTAGTCAAAGGCTAACTTTGAAACTTGGTTAATCAGTTTGTATGTTCGTGTAGTGCGTTTGTATTTTGGTGCACTCTTTATGAATGAAATGGCTCTTTTGTTGTTGTCTATCTTGTTTGTTGTTGTTGTTGTATGTTATGTATACGTAGATTAAGGAAAGCATAGATTAAGAAAGCATGTGGGGGACAAGCCATAAACTAGTCAACATCTAAAGACAATTTGCATAGATTAAGCTCCAAGAGCTGCATACCAACAAGAATAAATTAGTTAACATGTACAGACAATTTGCATAGATTAAGGAAAACATATGGGGGACAAGTCATAGTGTTGCATACCACATTCACATAAGTTTTAAAACATACAAAAGACGGTCAAAGCCATAGTGGCATTGTTAGCTACAAAAGCTGAGTTTTTAAACATCACACATTTTCATAATGCAAATATAAAACACTTCCCAAATCTATATCAAGGAAAATGCTTTACCTGGTGTTGACCCTTCTACATTTGGTCCAAACCCAGATTTCTTCATCTTTTGGATAAAGATCCTCTCTGATCTTCCTATGTTCTTGTGATAGATGATTCTCAATGTAACTTCTTCACTGGATGTTGGTGCTTTTCTTTTTGAGCCTTTCTTTTTGGCTTGTGGTTCAGGATTACCTTCTGCAACTTGCTTCCCTTTGTCTGCAACTTGCTTCCCATTGTCTTCACTTGGAATAACTACTGCAATAGGTTCTACACTTGCCATACCTAACTCTGCATTATACTTGTGATTGTCTTCAGCTTCAAAATCACCTATTTTGAACCTTATTTCACTCATGTTTGCTGCAACTGATTATTGAGTCTGCACATTTGCATCAACAGTCATCACATTCTTATTGTATGGTTCATGATCAAATGATTCTTCTTCCTTTGTTCAGTTGGAATGGTGGAAATAGTTATGTTTCCTTTCCCATTCTTCTTCAGACCCTTTGCTCTCTGTAGTCTTTTCTTCAACCTCCCATATATACCTTTCCTCTTCTTCCAAAAGTGGTCCACAAAGCTTCTAGTATCAAAACTCCATCTTGTTTAGTTTTTTGATTAGCCTATCTTTTTTGTTCTTCTTCTAACAGAATCTATTCTATATACTCATGTTCTGTTAGAAATCGAGAAAAGACTCGGTCACTTCCAAAATAGTCGTTCCTAGCTCGTAGTCCATTTAATAAATAAAACAACACCCTCTCCAAGGCATGAAAAGGGTATTTATATCCTTACATGGGTCGACCAACCCATGGATAGTACATGGGTTGACCCGGTTAGCTTACTTTTTTACTAAATATTTAACTACGAGCTAGGAACGACTATTTTGGAAGTGACCGAGTCTTTTCTCAATTTCTAACATGTCCCATGTGCTTTCTAATTTCATCATCAATCATCTCTTCCTGAAATAGTTGAAGTAAAAACAGAGTCACAAACATATTCAAACACTACAACTCTAACATGTCAACAAAGAAGACATACCTCATCTCTTAGCATCTGACCCCTACCCATTCCTCTCTGACCCCTTCCCCTGCCTCTCTGACCCCTTCCTCTCTCTCTGACCCCTTCCCCTTCCTTTTTGAGACCTCCCACCAGCTCCACCAGTTTCACTCATGCCATCATTGCCTTCACCCATAGTTGCACTCCCTTCACCCCTACCACCTCTACCACCCCTTGACCCTCTACCTCTACCTCTTGCAGATGCATAGGTTCGATACTCAATAGTTTTTGGAAGTACTCGTCTATTGACCTTAGGTGGTTTGGGCACTGGTTCTTTTTTACAACTTGATTTTTTGTGACCTATTTCTTAACAGTTAGTACAGGTCATTTTTCTTCCCACCCTGGATATTTGTGAATTGTTATCAGATTGTGCTTTGATCTAATTTTTTCTAGGCCTTCTTGGCATTCTTCTCAGAATAGGTGGTAGAAGGGGTTGATTATTAGTTTTTTTCCACATTGTACTACCAAATACAGGTTTGATGCTAAACTAGTAAGCCTCAAAACATTTCTCTTGGCTATACTGATGATCCACTCCTTCTATAGGGTTCCTATTCATATGACTATATGCTGCAACTGAATGTACACATGGGGTCCTTGACAACTGCCACATCCTACACATACATTGTTGCAAGTGTATGCTTACCCCATAAGCTTCATGTCTCTTTCTGACTTCTAGTTCTTGAAAATCACTAGGAATGACCATCTAATCCCTATAAATATCAAACATTTGTTACTATATGTTCATTAATGAAAAAGTCTAGCAATATTAAGTATGTATAATTTAGTAACTTTGTTTTTCCTTTAGAAGCTCTAATCTCTTTCTGGTGGATGGTGTGATAGTGTGTCCCAAGTCCTTGCTACTCTATTTATAGCAACCAATCTATGCATAATATAGAGTCTTATATCTTCAAGCATTGTGATGATAGGTTTGGTCCTTTGAACTAAGATTGGCATGTTGAAACTTTCATAGATTTCATTCTCAAAATTAGGGCACTTTGATTCTTGTCTGAAGAACGCTTTGCATCATGAATTTGGATTCCTCTCAATGAGGGACTTAATTTGGAAAGAATGCTCAGATGACATCCAGGAAGCATACAATCTAAAACCACAAACTGGTGCAACCCTGTCACCTTTTATGTTAGATTTGGTCCACTTGGATGACTCAGAACAACCCTCGCGAGAGGTAATAGCTTTCATTGGAGTCTTTGAATACTTACTTGTACCTTCATCAGTCTTTGATCTACTCCTCCTAGTAGTCACTTTCATAACCTTTAAGCTTTTATCTTCACCCAACTATTTTTTGCCCTTTTTTTAATAGTATCATACCCAGTACATCTACCTGCTTCCACATCCTTACCACAATAAACTAGCACTTTCCTCCGATCATTCCTCTTATACCACAATTGATACCCATTGGCCACCCCGTAATTTGCTAAACATAGTTTAAGTTGTTCAGGATGTTCAAATCTTATTCCTAGTACAGGTTCTATTTTATTCCAATCTTGTGTTGGATCATGTCTTAAATAAGTGATTCCCTGCTTAACATTAAACTCGGGATCTATGTTTTGTGTCTTCTACAACTCTTTCAACATTGGCATTCACAGGTTCATCTATGAAATTACTAAAGTGACCACTATTAGAGCACAACTTACTAAGAAAGGGGTCATTGATACTCAAAGTCTTAATCACTACATTGTCATCAGCTTCTGTATGAAAATCCACACAACATAAGTCTTCATCATCACTAGAACAATAGGCATCACTAGACTCATTATCCTCATCATCAACTTTGGTTTCCCCTTGGTCCCTTATATCTAAAGCATTATACCCATTATGCTCTACATACAAGTTAACTTCCCATTTATTTTGATAAGCAAGAATAACAAATTGGTCAACAACAGTATCATTCTTAAGGGGTTTAATACCAATTCTTAATGCAATGTCTACTTTGCCATAATACAAATTAGCAACTAGGCCTTGAACTAAGTTTCTAATTACTTTACGAAATTGAACAAATGACATACCTTCAAAATGGACATCAGTTATTTGCTTTTCATCTGAATGTGCATATTCAAAAGGAGGCACGGTTAAAACACCCCCGTGGAAAAGATTAACTGTGATACAACGATTCTTATCAGGTTTTCTTTTACCCATTGAATCGAATTTTGGATTAGGAACGATTAACTGTTATTCTGTTTTTTTGATGAAGATATATGGGGTTAGGGTTAAGAAAATGGGAAAATTTGGTGGGTCAGGTTATAAAAAGGGGTGGGCTTGATTTGAATTAACCGGCAAAAAATAAATAATAAAAAAGGTGACGTGAAAGGTTACCCAGTATCAGCGGGTAACCCTTCCCAATTTAGGCAGTTATTGTTTATATTGAACTAATTTTGAAAGTTTCATGTGTAATACATGGTATTTTTCAAAGTTGGTTACCTAACATTGAAATTTTTCTTTAAAAAAATCACTCAAAACTTGGTGTAAGTCTAACGTGCTTAAGCACAGCTAGAAACTCACTAGTATACTGGTAAATTCTCACAACTAATCAGGGGTGGACTTATGTTTAAGGTTTGGGGGGGCGGTGCCCTCCATGGCTAGACCAAAAAGCTGAGATTATAGTGTAGTTTTTCTTCAATTTTGAGCGTTTTTTTAAAATGCCTCCAACTCAAAACTCAAATTGCTCCCCACTCACACACTAAAGTCTAACACTTAACACTCTAAAACCTTAAAAGTCTTCATTTCTAAGTGATAATACTCGATTTTTCATTCCAATCCTAGTTTTTATCCTAGTTTTTTTCGCCGTATGTTGTTGCTATTGTCGAAAAAAAATTACCCCTCACAATTCAATTTTCTGAATCCACCACTGCAACTAATGATACATTTTTATTTGAAAAGGTCCAACCTTTTTTCACTTTTCTAAGAAGGTAGAGGGATGCTTCCTCTGTTTCTACCATGATGGACCACACATAAGAATCGACTAGGCTACAAACCAAAAAAGTAGTAACCCATCACATCTTATTAGAAACTTAGAAAGTATATTATGCAAAAGAAAATATCTGTCAAGAAACATTACATAAAAGAACAAATTTGACAATGTGGGATGTCCACATATTCTACACTCATCAATAGTCACATAAATTCAATTTAGAAAGAAAGATTATACAATCAACTTTACCACGTCATAGTATTCTAGCCAAAGTTAATGAACAAGCAAGCTGACATAATAAGTTTTAACGACTTTGTGTTTAGTTGATGGTTTGGAAGGTGCAGAATTTGATGTTCATTGTATAATCATAATCAGTCTAATTTTACAAATATGTGTTCTAATAGTTCGAAGTCTACATAGTTAGCCATTCTACATATGTTGAACTAACAAAATCTTTTTCCTTTGTGAAACTGTGTTTAGTTGATAGAAATTAAGTCCCATTTGGGCCAAATAAGTGTTCAATACTCCTTAATTATATTTAAATATAATTTAAACCAAGTATAAGACGATTCGCTGATAAAAAGATCAACGAGCAATCTTAACAAGGTTCAAGTCACATACATAGCCAATGAGTCGAAGATAACTTAAAGCAGAGGGGTCTCGAAAGGGTGTGCAATAGGTACCGTCGCACAGAGCCTTCGTTTAAAAAGGGTCACATTTTTATTAGTTTTGCATATAAATACGTATAATATTATACATATATGAGCCATGTAATTCAAGTTTATATGTAATTTCTCTTTAGTTTAGAAGCGCAATAGGGCGTCTTTCTTGTTATTGTCCAGGGCCACCGAAAAACACAGGACGGCCCTGACTAGAAGAAATAGTCTCTAGCTCATGCGGAGTGAGGCAGTTTAGTTATAAATACTCACCTAAAACCTATCTCATCTTACTATATTCAAAGCTCCATTATTGGTACTATTAATTTACAAAAAAAAAATACATCCTCTTAACCAACTTGAAGCAATGGGTTGTATCTTCAGCCGCAAGGTGATCGATGGCACAGGGCCTCCAATTCTGAAGGGGCGCAACGATGTTAAATCTGGAGGTTGATTTATTTCGATTTATGGCACTAAACTGACGAGAATGTGTTGAAAACGTAAATTTATTTGACCCTTACGGGAAAAATAAGGTGCAAAGAAATAAGGTGAAAAGAGGTAGTGTCTGTTGGGTTATGGTAGTCGGCTAGCACGAATACGTTACGAATATGTGAGCCTATTGGGGGCACACGCGTTAAGACACGAA
>BQNB010121273.1:0-11753 GCA_026074375.1 Tanacetum coccineum
ATGGTGTAATTAGTATAATTTTTTTTATACTTTCCTGATGTGACAGTGCATAAAAGGGGCATTAACAAAACTCTGTTTATCAATCCAATTACTGCTAGGAAATAAATTGTGTTTTTTCATTCCGTGTCATCACCCTTTTTATTCAGTATGACTACAATAAATATGACTAAAAGTAGGATGTTCTCAGACGGTTATGGGCCAAAAGTGTAGTGAGAAAACTATTTTCTTGTTACCTGATTCATTTGTCGATTTTGTTGCCATATCAGTGTCAGCAGAAATCTATTTCTCCTTTTTTCTTGGTCCCGATCTTCCCATTTTTGTCTTCAGATGTTGAGTGTTGGAAGTAACTCATTTCTTTCCCTATACCTACATTAGTTAGCATTCGCGTGTATCCATTATCATAGTAGGAGTCACTCGAGGCATAGCTTGCAAGCAGCATCCGACGACGAAATAATCTCCTGCCTTTGTCCATTCACTACTGCAAAATCAAGATTCTATTTCACCGTTATGCACATCAATTTCTAGTATTAACAAAAACAAAATAAAAATTTGCAAAACATGATGTGTAAACATTCTGAAGTGAATAAAGTTAAGAATATACCTGTAAATAGTTTGATAAATTCTTCCTGCTACATAAGTTCTCGATTTCTTAGAAGTTTACTTTCCTACATAGAGGAATAAGACACGTGTTAGCATAGCAATGTAAATAAAGAATAATAGAAGTATTAATAAGTTTAAGCCGATTTCTTAAATGTCTGATTATGCAATATATTTTTTATAAGCATGCATATATAGTAAAAGTAGGTACATACCCTCCATATTTACCTTTTGTACCCTCCCACCCTTCCTCAGCCAACAATGATTGGCCGGATGTCACCATAAAGATAACATCGTCTTGATATCACTTCAATTAGCATTGTTCGATGGCATGGTAGACCATTGATGTCCTAAAAAAGTGACCATACTGCCCTAGTTTCTTCATATGACTATTCCAAGAACTCACCATTTCGCCATTTGTTTCTTAGTGGGTGTTTATACTTTCGGTGCACTCAGAGATCACATGCTTCATACTTGATGAACATGATGACGCTGATTTCTTCTCGGCTTTAGTTTTCTTTGCAAAATGACCACCAGAATTGCTCATTCTTCTCATGGCGTGTTGATGTTGGGATACATGAAGATAAGGCTGCAAGTTCACATATTGAAAAAAATTACCATCATCATTAAAACATAGCATTAAACATGCTATTTAGAATTGATCGTAGTCGAGTTGGATGACAACCTTTGTATCCTTTATTAGCTTCTTTGCAAGCTCTGCTTTGGCACGCTACTGCTTTCACCTTAAAATTGCATAATATGGTTTGGCATTCACATAAATAGGCTCCTCCGCCATTTCAAGGGACAGTGGTATCACTTGGTGCATACGACTACATAATCCAAATACTATTTTAGAAAGTACTTATTTTTAAGTACTTACTTTTAAGCCGAAACAGGAACAAAAAAGCAATCACAAATAAGCATCGGTATCAGTTAACTAATTTTTAGTACATGTCAAAATTTATTACAACTTACACAAAAATTTAGTCTTTAATACACCCAATACAGAACATCTCAAATGTCGCCCTCAAAAACACATACAAAAATCAGTTAAAATGTTGAAGCAATTACATCTAAAATTCTTAAATTTGGATTGGTACCTTCTTTTGTGTTTATGGACTTTGTTTAGCGAACCAAGATAGAGAATGCTCAGACTGTCCCATCCTCTTCCTCACTGTGCATCTCCTGTTTGAGTATACACCCCTGACACTTAACATCCTGCACACATATAATTAGTTAAATAAAAAACATTAAAAACATAAAAGTGTGTTTAATAAAAGAGAATGAAAAGAAAGCAGCAGTACCATGAAAAAGAAAAAGTAATTTGGTGACTGAACCAAACGCTTCAACTTGTACTTCCTCTTCTCAACCTGAGCTGGTGGCTTCAACAAATCAACATCAGTTTCAAATATTTACTGTTATTGTTACGAAACATATCATTAAATTGAAGAAAACATTAAATAAATAAACTCAACCAAAATTACCATCTTGATTCTTCGATTTGCAGATAAAAAAAATTATTTGAATTAAGGCAGAAAAGAATTACCTGTTAAAGCCTATAAGTCCTTGGAAGATTGCTATTCTTCCTCCAGCTTTTCATTGTTGATGATACAGGCGGTGGATTTGAGAGAAGATGCGTCTTGGATGCTTGGGTAGTATCCCGCGGGCGGTGTTAATTTTTCGCATGTTGTTGCGGGGTACTTTTTTTTTTGTTTTTTGTTTTTTTATTTTTTATTTTGTGCGAGTTTATTTTTAGTTTGTTTTTTCTTTTATATGGGCTTATGTGTTGGGCTCGTGTGTTGGGCCTTATGTTTAAAGGTTTCTTTTTTTAGCTATACATGGTTTTTTTAATATAATTTTATGAGATTAAGTGTGTTTTAAATGACAATCGCGCGTTATTGCGGGGCATTTTTTTCTTATTTTATTTTTTACGAGTTTATTTTTTCGGTCTCATGTTTAATAGTGCGGGTTTATTTTTTCAGTATCATGTTTAATAGTTTGTTTTTTTTCCTTATATGAGTTTATGGCCAGCGCGTTATTGCGGAGCGTTAAAATTTTATTTTATTTTATTTTATTTTTTTCCCGAATTTATTTTTTCGGTCTCATTTTTAATAATTTTTTTTATATGGGCTTATGTGTTAGGCCTCATGTTTAAAGTGATTAGGTATCGGAAATGTTTATGTGGGTACTTTTTTTATCTGAATAAACCAGTACTACTATTGTAACATTTTTTTCCATATTTGTGTGCGGACAAATTTAAAAAAAAAATAGGCCGGTCCAAAGTCGAGGCCCAAAAAACTGAGTCAAAGTAAGAGTCCAACATCACGTCACTGTAGCTAGCACCGTAGCTACAGTGCTTAAGGTGAATAGTGAAATTCACATCTTGTTAGGAATTATATTGGAGTTGATAAAGACAAAATAATGAATGAAACACGATGGAAACAAGAAGGACCAAAGTCGTCATTGTAGAAGTCTTCAAAAGATAAGAATTGGAAGATTCTCTCAGATTTGGTCAAAGATAAAGATAATGATTTGGTCAAAGATAAGAACAAGAACAAGATTTGGTCAAAGATAATTAATTTTATCATTATTATCTTTATTAGTTTCCATATAAACCTTGACTTCTTATACTATAAAAGGAGGTCTAAGGTATGTAGTTTAATTATCCATCATAGTTAGATCTCTCTAATGAGAGTCTAATAGTTAGCTTATTAGTTTATGTAATAGTTCAAAGTTGACTGATTAAAGTCGAATAGTATATAGTTTAGAGAAAAGTTCATTTGCATACCAGTTTCTCCTCACATACCAAGGGACAAATCTCCACTATCCATTTGAGTTTGATCTAATGGTGATGATTAATCTAAGATTTAACTTTATTTAATGGATATGATTAAACCTTAAAAAACATTCACCACCCCTTCTTACCTTTGTGTTTTTTAATTAAAACACACTTTCACCCTTATTTTTAAAAATCACATACCGCAAAAACCGTAAAACGTTAAGATTTATAAATTACACCATCGTGACGAGCATTTAATTATCTTTAAATAGAGGGGCACTTTCATATACTTTTGACAAACTTTTTTTTTTTGTTTTTTTGTAATATGATATAACAGGGATTTATAATGTTCTCTTTACCCTTTTTCCCGGTATGCAATACTATTATAAATCATTGAGTTACTATTAAGTGTTTCTTGGCGTTGTGGTGATTGATGATGGGATCCGTATAATGATCAAAGAAACAGCAGGTCTGCTAGTATTCATGATGGTGGTAATCATGATTATTGATTTGTTGTTGAGATGGTGTCGAAGGCTGCTAGTATGATTATGATGGTGCTAGGGTTCGAATCAAGGCAGTGACAAAAGATTGAAGCTTCAAAGATGTGACAAGCAGGTCAAACGTAGCTGCTAACGAAAATTAAATGGGCTATGTTTCAAGATTGGGCCGAATAAATGACAAAGAAGCAAAAGAAGGTACTGTTTGGTTGGTATTTGTACTGCTTGCTTCGTCCGAGGTATTTTTAATACTGTTAGTTATGTCCAAGAAGTGGGTTAATACTGTCAAAGTATTTTTAATACTGTTTGAAACAATTTGTACTGTTTGTGTCATCCGAGAAGAAGTTAATACTGCCAGAGTTGTCCGATATATTCAGTTTGTACTGCTAATGTTGTCTGAGATAAGCAGTTAATACTGCTAGGCTTGTTCGATATCGGACAGTATTAGGATTTTGGATGGTTTTTGGATCTCGGACAGAACTGGAATTATTTCAGTTTATTCTTATTTATTTTATGGCTCGGTTTGGAGAGTATTATGAAGACATTTGATGCAATGGTTTTTAATCAATTATGTGACAAGGGTAACCCTTTTTGTTACGTAGATCGCCGAGGTGTGGCAACGGAACAAACAAGGATTACAAGTAGATCGCCGAATGAGGCAACAGTCACATAAGAGAGGATGATGTTATTGCACTTAGATGATTTTCATTACTATTTGAAGCCAACTGATTTCGAGATTCAAGAGATGGTAAACATATGGGTTTCAGGGGAAGCTTATTGATTAAATGTTTAACCATCTACATGCACTACTTGAGGTTGCATATCTATAGAAGACCCCTACTTGATTATAACAAAAAGGGGAAGAAGTTTCATTCGTATATTAACTTCAGGGGAAGTTCATGCTTATTGGGTTTTGTCATTATCAACTAGGGGAAGATTGTTAGGAATTATATTTGAGTTGATAAAGACAAAATAATGAATGAAACAAGATGGAAACAAGAAGGACCAAAGTCGTCATTGTAGAAGTCTTCAAAAGATAAGAATTGGAAGATTCTCTCAGATTTGGTCAAAGATAAAGATAATGATTTGGTCAAAGATAAGAACAAGAACAAGATTTGGTCAAAGATAATTAATTTGGTCAAAGATAATTAATTTTATCATTATTATCTTTATTAGTTTCCATGTAAACCTTGACTCCTTATACTATAAAAGGAGGTCTAAGGTATGTAGTTTAATTATCCATCATAGTTAGATCTCTCCAATGAGAGTCTAATAGTTAGCTTATTAGTTTATGTAATAGTTCATAGTCGACTGATTAAAGTCGAATAGTTTATAGTTTATTAGTTTATGAATAAAAACCTTGTTCATAACATTGTTGTTCTTATTTGTTATTCCGCTGCGTGATCAATGTTATGATATCCTAGATGGGCAAAACGATCTATGAAGCCTACAATTAGGTTTCAACAATTGGTATCAGAGCGGGTTGCTCTTGATATCTAGGATTCAAGGTTTTATGGTAGAAGAATGAAGAAGAAACCTAAACACGGACGCGTTTGGATCTTGAACGATGATGATGTTTATGGCTCGTTTTAGAGATTATTTGAAGAAGATATTTAATTATTACTTATTTGATGTTGTAGTTGAGTTTCACAGGTGCGTATCTTATCATATCTTAAAGTATAGTTTTGAAGGCTATGACTTTTTAGATAACTTGTTCGTGCTTAATTGTTGGTGACGAAGACTTGATGAATCTAGCAAAGGTGTACGATATACCTTATGATGCTTACTACGTACATTTGCTATCACTTTAAGAGTTACGTTATTGTGCTCAGTGTCTCATTTAATAGTGGAATGAGGATTTTGTCAAGAGACATAGGTCTACTTATACATAGCAGGTATGAGACTCGACGTCATGTGGATAAATAGGATATAAGACACAATGTTAGATATTAGAAAAAGACTCGGCCACCCCGTGTATTTTACTGTTTATTATAGCTCGTAGTTTAATAGTTAATAGTAATATGATTTCATAATATCCATATATGTTTGTGCAATTTCTTTTATGGGCCCAACTTTTTTTAATTTTTTTGTTTCAGTCACGAATTGCGAAAGATATAATATGGATTCGTAAGAACGATATCATATATGATACGTACAAACGAATCATATCTGATTTTATAAACTCGATATATTACTTCATAAAATTCATAAAAAAAAGGGTTGTCGAAGTACATAGTGTCGCCCTCTATAAAAAAGTAATATACTTATTCGTTCGCGATGGTGTGTTTTGTTTGCGTAACGATAAACGGTGTGTGAAATATTTATTTTTAAAAAAGAGTGGAATTGGAATGTGGGTTTTTTTATTTTTGATGAAAAAATGAATAGCTATGATTGGTTCATTGGGTCTATGACAAATGTTGGGTCTATATTGAACTTTTGGCGTGTGTATTTAATGCGCCAGATCCGACCCCTTTTTTTTAGTAAAAAAAAATGTTTTTTAAAAATACCTCTTGCACTTTTTGAGTCATCGGTCTATTTTTTTATAAATAAAAGAATTTTGTTTTTTTTGAAAATATTGTGTCGCACTTTTTGAGTCATCAAATCTTTTTTTTCATAACAACATTTTTGAGTCATCGGTCTGTTTTTTTATAAATAAAAAAATTTTGTTTTTATTTTCAAAATATATTTAATGCGTTGGGTGTCGACCCATTTTTTTTAAGAAAAAAAATATGGTTTTTTTTTCAAAATACCTCTCGCACTTTTTTGAGTCATCTTTTTTTTTATGAATAAAATATTTATTATTTTAAAATTCTTCTTCGTACTTTTAGGGATATCGGTTTATGTTTTTTTTAATAAAAACATTTTTTAGTCATCGGTTGTTTTTTTTTTAAAAACATGTTCTCTTTAAAAATTTCTATTCGCACTTTTTGGAGTCATCAGTTATGTTTTTTTTTATAACCTAAAATAACTATCCGGCGCGCTCCTCTGCTAACCGTGCCGCGACGGAGCGCAGGTATACCTACTTGTTTAGATACATTAGGTAAAATCTGCGACGCCGTTTCGCAATAAAGAAATAAAAGTTTTGCAACACCCGAGTTATGTGACGAGTTACGACAATTACCTTATACTCTTAGCTATTTACGGGTTTTTTAGTATAAAAAACTTTATTTATCAATTAATCCATGTACATTATAACTATTCTCATATATGTGCATTGTGTTTCAAATTTTAAAATGGTTTAATAAATAAATTGTTTAATTCATTTAGTTGTATGGAAATGATCAAATCCAAAATTGAGTAATATGATTGGAACTCACACTCTTTATCAACTTTTAGTCTTTCTTAACACACTTCAAAAATATGTTTACTTCTGACGCTATGTAATACACAGTAGTAGAATTAAAACAACTCTGGAATACAAGTTTTCCACCAATTAAATGTTTTCCACAAAAACATGTTTTATAATTAAAATAAAATAGTAGAAAAAAGGTTGGAAGTAATACAAGTTTCAGCTTATGACAAAGGGATTGGGTAGAAATTAAAGTTATAACAATTGGAAGTTGAACAAGAAAACATTATACTATTCTAGACACACACAACCCATATAGACGAGAGTTACATAACTACCCAACAAGTTATTTCTTCAATCAATGTGGGACAGAATGTTAAAGATAAAGGGTAGAAAATGGTTAGAAAAATAACTATAGAATGTTAAATATAACAGTCTTTTTTTACAAATTTAATGGTTTTTAAGGAGTAAATAACAAGTACAACATTTAGTTATTTTTATTGGAAAGTTTAATAAATAATTATGATATGTATTAAAGAGCGTTACAAAAATGACCAACACATGTGTCGTTTTATAGTTGGGATGACTTAAGCCTTTTGAGGTTGGCTCACGTCCAGCATGCCTGTACTTTAATTCCAGAAACATCTCGCTATTTTTTATAACATCAAAATCCCTAAATAAAAAATTCCAGTAACACCAAATTAGGTTAACTTAATTCCATAGTTTAGCGATATTCATCTTCAGCTTCAAGATGCGGTGGTCGGTGGAAGAGTACCGGCGACCAGTAAGGTAAGTCGGAGGTAGTGAGTTAGAGTTGGGTGTTTATTGATTTCTTCGTTGTCTTTTTTTTAAATGACTGAATTTATAGTTTTTGATATGGGGTTTTAATACCTTAATTAATTTTGTTATGTAGCATCAACTCAGAAATAGGAGAGGCCACCACAACAGAACCACCGACAGTGGCAAAAATTGCTGCCACATAAGCAAAAGTGTTATGGCACCAGAATTGCTATGGCACCACATTCAGGTGGCTCCCTCTTTGGCTCAAGCCATAGCCTAAAAAGTGGTACCATGGGTCCACACATACCCTACTAAATACATAAATCAACACAAAAAGAAAAAGAAAAAAAGAGGGAACACCTTATGGCGTTGGGTGGTATTTGCCAGCCCACAAGTTACCAGCCATGACCCAGTATGGTTAGCGTCATGATTTGTTTGGCTGTTGTGATGGCACAGCACCACCATCCATCCATACCGCTTCCTCTAACCAAGAAATATGAAGAAAAAGGTACGACCTTTGTAGGCGTCTATTAAGGTTGTGTAGTCTGTATATATACAGTTAGCGTTTAGTTGAAAATTTTGGAGAAGAGATGGCTTCTTATGCTATTGGAGTGACCAGGCAGCCTAGCATTCGTAATTCTTCCTTCAACTGTTATCATTAATAAGTTTAAAAAATTAAGTTGTTTTATATAACGTTTGCACCAGAGCAAAAAGAACTCTTCATGACTACTTTTAAATCATCCGGAAGGATTACCTTGATGTGTGATGATGGCGCTAAAGACGTGGGAGCTTTCAAACAGGTAAATTTGTAGTGACCACAAGTTTAGAGTTAAACATGTTTATTAAGAACTTCACATGATTTAAGGATGACTTTTTTTATATAACAGATAATTTAACCAGTTGTGAGCGAGAATATTGTACCCATTTAAAGAAGACAATAAAGGAAAACCAGTTGTGAGTATAAATGCATTAGTGTTTCAATCATTTAAGAATAAATAATGAGTTTAAGGAATGCGATTTAGTTTTGTGTACCGATTCAATTAGATGACGATGATGATGGTAATATAGAAGACAATGAACAACTTGCTAACGCTATTCAAGAAAGTTTGAAACCGGAGTTACCACTACGAAACAATTACGGAAACGTGTTTCCACCTCTGCCATGGTCTAATTCCGGTCCTTTTTGTGTAATGCTAACAGTAGCAAATACCAGTCAGTCCTCCCTTTTTAATAATACCAGTAGGCCAACATTGGGAAAAGAGGTTATGATGGATTGAGCACTCAACTGTTCGTTTAACGTCTAGGGAACGGGATTTAAAAAGTGTTCATATGGAGTCTAGGCATTTTCGCAATGATCTTTATGCTTCTCTGTTTCAACAATCAGGGAGTGTAGAAACAGAAGGTACAAGAGTCAAGAATTATGTGTGTCTTTGTATTAGCATGTGCAATATTTTAAACTAATGTTCTTTTCAGCTTTTTTGGTTCTGACAAATTGTTTTTATGCAGGTCAGTCTTCTTCTGTGGCTCATATACAATCTGTTACAACACACCATTTAAATACTAATCCAGATGCAGAGCAGCAGGGTTTTCTAAGAGCTACAGGTACTTTTCACTATATATGACTTACAGTGAACTAGGTATAAACTAAGAATTAAAAAACATGTAATAAAGAGTTTGTTTCTGACCACATAACACTGTTATCTTTTTTCTGATGTAGGTACCAGTCCTTTGAACATACTCTGTCAACACCAACTATACAAAACGTTGATGTCGATAGGATTGCAAAGCTTCAAAATCTCCCTTTCAACTTTGCCACTCAGAGACATAAACGTTGTTTATTCATTCATTACCTTTTGGGCTCTAACATCTGTGTCACGTGTTACATTATGCAACATCATTGGTTCTTAACATGCTTTTATTTTTCCTATTATTATCCACAGCATCATCAACCTGTCAAATTACTTCTTCTAACAACTACAAGCACATAAGTGTATCCCGCCACATTTCGCTAACATCACAACGGCTAGACGGTGGTGCCAACAAAAATGTGAAAAGGCGTACTACATTTAACTGTCGTGGTATTAGTAATCCTCAAACAATTAATAATGAACTGCCTAAATCTTCTTTTGCACTCCTTGGAAATACTTGATCTATTCATGAAGAACTACCTGAATCAAGTTATGCACGTAGTCCAGGCACGTTATCTCTTCATTTTAATCAGAATACTTATCCTCCTCACTTCGTTTGATTATTTGGTACATGGTTTTCACTAATGTTTAGGTGTGTCATTATTCTTTATTTTGTTAGATGATGTCGCGTATTCATCTCGATTATGTTATTAACTGATAGAATTTTAATTCTTATTTTGTTTAGCTTAACGAATGCCGAATTAGATGTACCTGTTAGTTATAGAGGTTATAGATCGTTCAGATTATATGTAGAATGGATGAAATGGACTCGATATATTTCTATATTTATGTTAGTAATATTTTTAGATGATATGTATTATTTATATACTCTTTTATCAAAACGGATCGAACGCTGAATGAGATGAAGCAGTTGTAACTTATATCAGTTATAGGTAGTTCAAATTATATGCCGAACGGATGTAATAAACTCACTCTGTTATGATTGATTTGTTCGTGATATTTAAGGTTTAGTTTAATTAATTTAAATGTCCGAACATGATGGAACTTGATGGATGATTTAACTGATGCAACTTTTACATTTTCCAGGAGTGTAGTTGCTAGGTATAAATGTGATTAAATTTGATCACATGCTAAATTGGTTGTAGTAGATGTTAGTTAAATCAGTTATAGGTACTGTGAATAAGTTGGTGAAACTTTATGCAGAACGGATGAACTCAGTTGTTAGTTAAATTTGTTATAAGTACATTGTAATCAGCTGTTAGTTAAATTATACGCGTAACAGATGAACATGATCTGTTTTTTAAAAATGCACTATATAGATGTTCAAAATACATAGATGATGTACACAGTTTTGCAAACATAGTTGCCTCGCCGCAACGCGCGGGGAATAAGCCAACTTGTTAGTACAACATGTGGCATTTTTTTCTAGGAATGCGACAAAGATATAAGTACAAGTCGACCCTTTATTTAATAAAAGTAGACGATAGAAATTATCCATTAAACTAAGAAATTATCCATTAAACTATAGAATTTATATGCTAACAAGTTGATGGTAAATATAGTTTTGAAAACCGAACCAACGGCTTCAACCAAAAATCAGAGTCGACACTGATTCGACTATCCAATAATATCCGTTCGAAAACGAAAGGAAGAGGAACGGTCAAAACCGGTAAAAACAGCTGAATCGGGTCGGACACAAATCATCTTTTTTTATTTTGTCTTTTTTTTGTTGGCGTATGAACTTTAATCACAGGTACCCCCGGTTGCAACGTGCGGGTACCCTGCTAGTATTATACAAAATATTTTATGTTACATGAAAGTATATGTTGTTAGTACTCAAATAACAAAAGATTGCAAATGATTAAGCATTGAACTAAGACTACCTGTAAATTTAAGGATGAGCAAGGGTCTGGAACCTGTGGAACTGGAACCGGAACCGATGAATCCGAGAACCGAATTTTGAAAAAAATAGGAACCGAGAACCAAACCAAATATATTTTTGGAATCCGGTTCCGGTTTCAGTTCCCGTTCTTTGGGTCTACCCGGATATGAACCGTGTTGATATAAATAATGTCTAAAAATGTTATTTATATTTTTTGACCTCTCGATGTTTTGATAATAACAAAATGTGAAAACGTTTATGATAAAATTAAACATTTATA
>BQNB010121274.1:6567-20487 GCA_026074375.1 Tanacetum coccineum
TTTTTAATTTGTTGATTACACTACAAAATTAATAGCAAGAATTAAAGAAACAATGAAATAGCACGAAATTTAAATGCACACAAACGTATTAAACGCGGGCTAAAACTGAAATTTAAAATCTAAAACACGACTTTTAACAAATTTAATACCTAAAAATTACAAATTGAAAATGAAAATTTTAGGAAAAAGAATTAGAATTTTTTATGTATTTTTGAATTTTTTTATGATTTATCTAAGAAAAAGTAATCACTAAAATCTATTTAAATTCCTAGAAAATACAAAATTAATTGGAAAAATATAGAAAAATGGTTTTTAGAAACTAAAAGAGTGCAGAAATTAAATTGAATGAAAAGCCCCAATTTTTATGACTCAATTAAGTCCTAATTTGTTCAATTAAAATCTAAACCCTAAATTTATAAAACTAAAATGAAAAATATTAAATCTATTTTTAATACTAAGAAAGACAGGGTAGATAGTGCAATAAAGGAAAGAACAAGGTAGGCGGGGTAACTTTAGCAAATTTACACTATAGAGAAAACGGGCACCCTTGAAGTTTAAGAAAAGAACCAAATAGACCCCGCGATTGTGCTTATTTTTGGCTTATTAAATTTTGAGAATTAGCAAAAACTTAAAACTACAAAGTTGCTTAACAGCTTAATCCTAACAACTTTAATAAAGGCAATATGAACTTTTACCAAAAGAATAAGCTGAAAAATAAGCTGATTGGTGACTGTTACAGAAAGTGCCTATTTCCTAAGCTTTTTAGATTTTTGCTTATTAAGAGCTTAAAACTTGATGAAAGCTAAAACTAAAAGTTGCTTATTAATGCCTAAGATGTATACTAAAGGATTCTAAACTAATTTTAGCCTGTGTTGAACAAATTTAAAGAGAAAATGAAGCTGAAAAATAGCAAAGTTCTAATGAAACTGTTTTTAGCTTTTTAAGAGTAAACTAAAAGACTTATTTTTGGACCCTAGGTGCTGAGATTTTGAAAATAAGCTACTCTAGTAGAGTGAGTTCTACTTAGGTAAAAGGTTTTATAAAACTCTACAAGGAAATGAGAAAAATCAAAATGAAAAAGTGGCAAAAATTATGCTAAAATGAAGTGTGCACTTGCTGGTGCAATTGTAGCTGATGCAATGTGCATGCTACTCAAAATCAAGCTAAACTTTGAGGCCTAACTCTTTCACTAAATGAATCTAAAAGAGCACAATACAACCTTAAACTCTAAAATGCTTTTAAAATCTTAAAATCTAAGACCTACACAGTTTTAAAATGTGCCCTGGTGCAAAATGATAGAATTTAAACTCTAACTTTTGTAAAAATAAACCCTAACCTCTAAAACTTGTTCTAAACTTAGTTATGTAACCAAACTCAACTAAACAAAAGAATTTGACAGGAATGTGTTGACTTTAAGAGTCAAAAGTAGCCTAAACCAAACACTCCTTTATGTAAGCTGTAAAAACTAAATTTGCACTTAAATGCTGTTTAAAGTCTAAAACTCCTAAATTCTTTTATCTACTTCTATTTATACTGGATTAATTGAGATATTTGAGAACTAAAATGAACAGCTTATTTGAGAGATTAAGCTAGTCTCTCTATAAGCTTATATTATCACTAGCTATGACAGAAATGTAAACATGAAAACTAAATGAATTTTAAAACTTAGAAAACTTAGAACAATCACAACTAACAGCAATCCAAACTAAATGTAACAGGAGTAAGCACAAGTATAAGCAAATGTAACTGAAATAAGCTAAATGTAGTACTAGGTAAATTCTAACTTGGAAATGAAGAGAATTAAACCTTGTTTTTTTTTTTTTGAAGAATCTTCACACTAGAGCTATCCAAGAGTAGAAGCTCAGTGTTCCTAGATGGCACCTTGCCTCTAAACCAAAATAAGCTAGATTTTAGCTTATTTCTCCTTTGTCCTTCCAAATTGAGCTCAACACTTCTCAAATATCCATGATTTGAATGTAAATGAGTAAAAATGGTAAATGAATTGCTTAAGACAGAAATTGAGCTAAATTTGAGCTTATTAGAAGTAATAAGCTCTTATGAGCTTATTTAAAGCTTATTGGATGAATTCAGCTTCAAATTGAAAAATGAAAGAGTATTAAATGTGTAAATCGACTTTTATTACTGAATTAAAAGAGTACAAGTTAAAAGGAAATGATTACAAGAGCTTAAAGCTTAAGTGCTTAAAATGAAAGCTTAAATTGCTTAAAACGGAAAATTACAAAGTAAATGTTTAAAAATAAAATCAACCACAGAAAAATGATGTCTTAAGGTGCTATTTATAGAGGGGGGGTGAAGAGAGGGAAGGAATTCTAGAATGCTCCATTTAAATCACAGCCCTTGATCCTTTGAAGCTTATTTGTGGCCGTTGGATGAATTTGATGAGGTGTCATGGCCAATCATGTGATGCCACGTGTTGGTTATTGATTGGGGAGAACATATGAACGAAATTGGGTCTTAAAAAGGAGCGGGGGAGGGTAAATTCACGATTTGGGTTGTGTAGGTTTTTGGCGGGAAATGCTGTTGGAGGTTGTTGGGTTGTTATTCTGTTTGCGTTTTAGCCGGCTTATTGATTTGAAAGTTTGGGAAGTTGTCACTAGTAGCCCTTGTCTTTGCTCCGCCCAATTAAAGTGTTAAAAGAAGTTTGAATAATGGCAGTACTGGCCCTTGTGTTTCTTTCTTTCTTTCTTCTCTTTTATAATACACTTTCTTCATTTTGCAATTTCAGTCCTTGATCTTTGAAACTTCACATAAGCTCTTTAATCTTTGAACACTTGACAAAACTAGCCCCTTGACTTTATTTTGAGTCTTTGACTTCTTTGTTTCTTCTTTTGACTGTCTTTCTTGCTGTGTCGGCTGATCCGGCTTTGATCTTTGGCTGTTTCTTCACTCATTTTCTTGTCTCTTTCGTTCCTTGTCGGTTTTTGATCGTTTTTGCTTCTTTTTGTCATTTCAATCCTTTCCTGCACAATTGGACACAAAAGCACACATTTTCTATTCTTTTGGCATTTAAGCACACTTTTTCTATGTTCTGTTTGAATTTAATTGCTTTATTGGAACAGAATTCCCCGGGTATTTTAGTATTACAATTAAGCAAATATCAAGAGTAGAGGTCCCGGGTTCGAGCCTTGCTCACTTGGGGCTTCCCCTAATCTCAAATGTTTTTGCAAATGCCATTTTTTTACAACTTTTTAAAAGACTAAAAAATAAGCAACTTTTTTTATAAACCATAAATAAGCACAAAATTTAGCTGAAAATATGACAGAATAAGCTTTTTACACTTAATGACTAAAATGGCTAATTGTTAAGCTATTTAAGCACTAATAAGCAAATGAAAAAAGAGAAATAAGCTAGGACAGGAACTTAAATATACCAAATAAGCACTTTTGAACAAAATTAAGCAACTACAATAAGCTAAAAAGACAGAATAATCAAAAAGCTATAAAACTTAAAAAAATTAAGCTAAAATGCAAATAAGCTCAAATAAGCTCTAAACTAAAGGAAATAAGCTAAAGTGGGCTTAATCTATCCTAATAAGCTATACTAAACCTAGAATAAGCAAATGCAATAAGCTAATAAGCCAAAATAAGCAAATTATCTTTTTGGCCAAACTGTTAACCAAACAGCCAAAAGGCTATTTTCTAGCTTATTTTTAAGCTAGGAAACAGATCCTTATGGCTTAGTGGCTTATATCACTAAAAAGAATGGCCAAAAAGCTACAATAAGCAACAATGAAAAAGCAGTTTGAAATTCAAATAAGCACTTAAAAAGCTTCATGAAAAAGCTATCTCACACAGATTCAACACTTAGACAAATTTCCTTAAAGTTTTGCAATCTTAACAAATCTCCACTTTTAAGCTTAAAAATAAGCAAACAAACAGAACCTTATGAACTTATAACCTACAAACAGATTGAGATTTGACCTCAAAGAGCTTATATCAACAATTAAAAAAGAGTTTGAAATTTAGGATAAGCCACAACAAGCAATTGAAAAAGCATTTTCTCAAACTTTTTGAACACTAAGCAAATTTTTGACAGACTTGAAAAAAATTTGCAAACTAACTATGCAGGCTATTAGACCTTGTTTCTAACTTGTTTTAAGACTTGCACAAACTCAAAAACATCACAAAAGCTCAATAAGCAAAAGCACAATCAAATAAGCAAATAAAATAAGCTTTAACCTCACAGTTTCAAACCATAAACTCTTAAAACCTTGATTTTGAGATTTAACACTTAAAAACTTAAACAAACTAAATCTTAGGACTAATCTAAGCTAAACTAATCTGACCCAAGTAAGTAAAAACTTAATTTGACCCATTTTTGACCTATGAAAACAGTTAAACCAACACCCCTTTAAACACTTAAAAATCATTTTTTAACTTGAAAACTAAATTTTTATGACAAACCTTAAGACCAAGAATATCTAAACAAGCATAATAAGCAATATTAAGCATATTTAAAAACTCCAATAACAATCAAATAAGCTAAAACTGATTGTGGCTAGTTTATAAGCTGATTTAAGACAGATATAAGCAAACTCCAAACAAATGATTTGTCTAAACTATAAAACAAGGCATAATAAGCACTAAACAACATAAGACAAACATAAATAGAGCAAATATAAGCAGATAATAAGCACAAATACGCACAATAAGCACTAATAAGCAATGCTACAGTAAAAATGCAAAGAAAATGAAGAAAAGAGAATCTTACAAAGGCCCTTGCTCAAAACAGGAGCAATCAAGCTTATAAATAAGCTAATCTACAAAAGAAGCTCTAGTCTTGTAAAAGAAAGTTATGTATTGTCCATAAGCCCATCAAATCCGGCTTATTATCCAAATAAGCTGTGGTGTTTATTAGAGTGATATATTTTTTGTTTTTGACAATATTCTAATGCGTTATATGAATACAAAAATTAAAACAGCTAACAATATGCATAAATAAGGTCATATTTAAGCATAAGAAAGATCTTGATAACTTTAAAACAATAGAGTAAAACAGGTTTTAAGATAAAACTTTAAATTTCATTAATTCATAAAGAAAACATTACAATATTAAAAGGTTACACTAAAATAAGCTAAAAATTACAACTAGGTGAAAAAAAACTTAAGAAAAACTAACTGCCACAAGGGCTTACAATTGAGCTCTATTTATACTAAGCCAAAAAGGTTCTAGGACTTATGCTTTCTTTGTGAGAGCTCTTGCAGATGTGTTTGTTGTGTGAGAGGGATCTAGGAGTCATCATAGCCATCCAAAATAAGTAGTGCCCAAGTCTTGTCATCTTAGCCATTGATCTCTTGTCTTGTTACTTGGACGAATGAGGTTGTAAGGGATTGCCAAGGTGGATTTTAGAGGGATAAGGTGTGTAAAGGTGTTGGTCGACATAGGGGAGAAGAAAGGGGGATGATGTCTTGTCTGGTAGTGAGGACAGGACACACCTGGAAGATGATGAATAGTGTTCGCGCTGTTCTTGAAAGATTGGAAAATTGGCAGTTTTGGTCCCTGAGAGAGTTATTTGTTATTGCATCCAACGTCCTTGAGGTATGAAACCTTGGTCCTTGAAGTTAAATTTGTGTTTGCACCGTTAGTCCTTTTAAGGACTAACGGTGTTAAGTTTAAAAGGGTTAGGGTAACGGGTGTGTTAACAGGAGTTATAAGGGGGGATTGGGCTTATTTTGTTGGGCCGATGTTATAAGAAAAAGGGCTTGGGCTTTTTGGCAAGGATTAAGGTGTATAAAGTATAAGTGTATAAGTGGGCTGATCTGGGCCTACTAGGTGGGTACGGGTGGGCCCACTTTTAGCAATTTAGGTTTTCGGGTTCGGTTTTCGATGCTTTTTCCAATGCCACTTCCCGGGGTTGACTTTGACTTTGACTTTTTCGTTGACTTTGACTTTGTCTTTTTGACTTCTCACTGTCTTTTCTTTCTCGTGCTCGATTTTATCGTTTTGGCTTTGATTTTTGTCCTTTTCTTAGATATCCGTTACCTGCATAATACAAATGTGGTTTTAGTGGTCAAATGTATGTGAAATTAAACACATACAAAATGTTTTTAAGTTAATGAAATTCATAGTTTGGTTTTAAAATCTCTTTTTGAGTTTTAAGGTTAATTTATGTTTCAAAAGCCATTGTAAGCTCTTAGATAAGCTCTCATAAGCTTTTATTAAACCACTTTTATAACCTGTTTTCATAAAAAGTGACTTAAGTATATAAAGTGTTAAGAAAATTTACAAAAATTCACCCTCAAATACCTCAGCTTAATTTGGATGATAAGCTAGCATGGGAAGAGCTTATAGACCTTACTAGCTTGTCTTTGACAAGCTAGAGCTTATAGAATACTTTATTTGCCCTGTTTTGAGCAAGGGTTTGGTAAGTTTTCCAATTTTCTAGCTTATTTACTGTTTTAGTGCTTATTGTTGCTTATTGCCTGCTTTTATTTGCTTGTTTATGCTTATTTATGTTATTTATGCTTATTTGTCTTTGATTGTTGCTTACGCCCCTTAGTTTGAGTTTTTAAATCAAAACTGCCCATTTATATGCTTTTTCCATTGTTAGTTGCTTATTGCTGTATTTAACTGCTTATCACTGTTTCTTATGCTTTTAATTGCAATACTTTTAGTTGTTTGATAGTCTTTTTGCAAAAACACCAGCTAATTCACTTTAATCCAGCTTTAAAAAAATTGATTTTCCCATAACTTAAATGGATGCTTGTGGTTTAACTGATAAAAGTGGGTCACAATGGGCCAAATCTTACCTTCACTTGATTATCAGTTTTGATTAGTTAAAAGTAGTAATAAAAGTCAGTTTGTCTAAGTTTTTAATTGATAAATTTAAAAATCATAGTTTAAAACACTTGTGGTTTAAATCTGTGAGCTTATAAACTCATTTAATCAGTTGTGTGATCAAATCTCTGAAACTTGTGTATTTGTGACATTTTTGTGTCTGTTTAAGCTTTAAAACAAGTTAGAAACCAAGTTAACTAGGTCTGTATTGTTGTTTTTTTTGGTACAATTTGCCAAAATTCATCAAGTATTGAAAAACAGCTTTGTTCATTCTCAGTTCTTTTTCCCCCCCCTTTCCTTGCTTATTCCCTATATTTCCAAAATAAACTTTATGGCATGTTAATATAATCTTTTGAAGGTCCAAATTTATCTGATGAAGGTTCCATGGTCCATAGAGGTTCCTTTTGTAATTTAGCTTAATTTTTAAGCACCACAAAAAAACTGCCATTTTCAAAGTTCAAAAAGAAAAAAAATCAGCATGAGTCTGAGTGTCAAACATCCTTTTTCATAAGAAGTGCCTTTTCTTGCATACTTTTGTTTCAAACTCCAATTGATTCAGATTATTAGTAGCTTAAGCTCAAAGCTTTAAGCCAGATAAGTCTCAATCTCATAAGGATCCCCCCTCCCTTTAAAGGGGCTTAAAAATTAAGCCCAAGAGTGCCCCAATGGTTGTTTGAATTAGCTTTGTCATTGCATTTTGCTATCTGCTTTATATTGCTTCGAGCTTATTTTCCTTGGCTTTATTTTTTATTCAAAAGTGCTTATTAGGTGTAGTTAAGTTTCTGCTTTAGCTTATTTTGTAGTTACATTTGCTTATTTAGTTTAAAAAGGTAAAACATTTTAGCTTAAAGTCACTTAGTGTAAAAAAAAGCTTTTTCTGTCACCCTTTTGTGCTTATTTCTGTGCTTATTTGTGGCTTAAATAAAAAGTGGTTTTTATGCTAAACTTGCTTATATTTTTAGCTGTTAAACCAAGAAACTTGTAAAAAAAATTAGCAAAACAAACATGCTTGGGAAGGTGGGAAGCCCTAGGTGAGCCAAGGCTCGAACCCGGGACCTCAACCATCCCTCAACCAAGCATTTTAACACAACACCCTCTACCACCTAGCACCCTTGGGATTTTTCTGTCATAGTTTGCACACTTTAATCATTTATATACGTTTTTATGCCCTTGTGCTTAAAAGCAGTTTTAAGCATAATTTAACAGCTTATTTTGATAAGTTGTTTTCCTCACCCAATTTTTTATTAAATTCTTCACGTATTCCAATGCACTTTTTAATATTTATGTTTTTTCAGATTTTTTAAATAGATTTAGTAATTTTTCATCACGTTCAATTTCATTAAAGAAATCATTTAAATTCATATAAATTAAAAAAAGTCAAAAAAATCTAAATTCTTTTTTTTAGAAAAATTTCTATTATCCTTTAGGAACTTAGGAAAAATATTAGATTTGCATTCGTAAGTATAAACTTGTATATTTGAATTTTTAAAGAACGAGATTGAATCCCGTTCACATTTTTCGTGTTTTTAAGCTTAAATCACTTTCGTTTTTGGTCTGGTTTTCTTAGTTCTTATATTTTAGTCAATTAGGACTTATAAAAGTCAAAAAGAATATTTTAGGACTTAATTTTGATAAATTAGGGTTTTTAGGTCACGTTTTAGGATTCCCGATTGCGTTTTTAGTTTAAATTTGCGTGCCTTAATTGTTTTTAGTGTAGATTGAATTAATTTTCCTGTAGATTTAGAAAACCAATCAAAATCTTTGTTCCATTCAAGCATCAAATGTCAAACCGTCTTTCGATTTTCCATTGCATTCCTCGTTGGGGATAACGACCCGGGAATATCATATACTACATTCGGATTTTGATAAAGATTCTAACTTAGAACCTAAGCAAGGGTAACTAGGTGGGGTGATTTTTTGGTTGGTTTAGGTTAATATAAGTAGCAGTTGTTAAATATATTATATTATAAATACAATAAAGAACCAAGATCACCACCAGTTAACATGGTATTCCTTTATTTACTTATCTTATGTACCATAATTAGCATCCAAATAGCCAGAATCCAAAATGGAGGGTTCTAGAAATCTAACATATTGGCGTTTTGGGATATTTTAGGTGGAAAATCTGATCACTTTTGCTATAGATCATACCATAGGGATAGTAAATCGAGGCTAGATGGTCTACGAAACCCGCGGCCACCTTCTTCACTCCTTCTTTAGTACATATATATACAACACATTCTACGCACAGCGAAATCTGTTAAATATGATTATAGGTCTAATTTGACTTGCTCACAATGATTTTCATATTTATATATACACACACGTACAACAAACACATATAGAAGCTTATGGAATTATCATTTTCTTAACATTTTTTTCCAATACAACTATTTCTAAATGAAGAATTGTATCAAGAGATTGGCAGAAGTCGAAGCTAATTACCTGCCAGTGAAATCCTGCAAGAATGAGATCCTTCCAGCTTAGAATGAATTAAAAAGACATCTATCACAACGTCCAAGTTATCTATTAACTATATATTATTTTTAATTATGATACGAGTTGCTCAGATTAATGCTCATACTAGCTTTTGATATTAAACTTTTGTGGTCTAGAATGAAGGAGATTGTTTTTATCAGTTTTATTTGAATGTTAACTTTGTATTCATTTGAATGTTAACTTTGTATACACTTTGTTTTTTTCAGTTTCATTTGAATGTCAACTTTGTATTCACTTTTGATTTCTTGTGTGGTAACTTTTATTATTTCATTAATACGTACATGTTGATAAAGATATCTCATAGTTAATAAAGCTTCATATTTATTTATCACTGGTGATGTTAAGTAGAGGTGAGCAGAAAAACCGAAAAAACCAAAAACCAAATCGAACCGGACCGAAAATAACCGAACTACTAATTCGGTTCTCGGGTTGGATATGGGTTTGGCACTCCGAACCGAAAACCGGATTCATATATATATATATATATATATTTATATATATAAATACCATTAAAATATTATCATAATATAAAAAAATACTTTTTATGTTAATAATAATTTTTTGTTTACTAAAAATCTATGTAATTATTAATTTTTTTTAAAAGAAAAATAGTGAAATTCGGGTTATTCAGGTCAACCCGAGAACCGAACCGAATTCGAATTCGGTTTGGTTGAATTCTAGTTCGGTTCGGTTCGGTTTTCGGGTTGACCCAAAAAAATAACTGAACTAACTGAATAACCCGATAACCGAACCGATCAACACCCCTATTGTTAAGGGTAATAAGTGTCAAGCCATAAATGATTCTTAGTTGATAAGGGTTATATTTATAACCGGTGAAATTACAATCTCAAGGGTAATTAGTGTTAAGCAACAAGTGAATCTTAGTTAATAAATGTTATATTTATCACCGATGATATTACAATCTCAAGGGTAATCAATGTTAAGCCACTGGTGAATCTTAGTTGATAAATGTTATATTTATCACCGGTGATATTACAATCTCAATGTTAAGCCACGGGTGAATCATTAAATAAGAATTCGCCTAAAAAGGTTTTAACCCTTTTATTTCTACTAAGAGTATAATATCACAAGTGATAGATAACATTGATTACATTTTAAAAACTCCAAAAAGAAGAAAAAACTTTTTAGCAAAGTTTCACTCTTAAGCAACCCTGAACCGACAGTAAAAATTTATGTGTTTGTCTATTGCGATGAAAGAAACAAAAACCATAGTTAATGTCTAATATCACTTGTGATATTTTAGAACAAACAAGTATGCTTTTAACTTTTAATATCACATGTGATATTTCATTGTTGAGTATATTTTTCTATATATTATCACTTATGTATTTTCTAATACTTTTATATTTTTCAGGTACAAGATGGTTTTTGTGTCTTTCACCAATAGACAAGCAAAAGAAAAATTTTACTGTCGGTTTAGAGTTGATTAAGAATGAAACTTTGCTCAAAAGTTTTGTATTCTTTTTGGAATTTTAAAGATGTAATGTCATGTTTTTCATTTCATACTTCCATTTTTTTAGATCATTAATGATATTTTAATTTGCTTTCTAGTTATACATTGCTATTTAAAATTCACAGTTATTTATCACTTGTGATATTACACTGTAAAGAGTAACAAGTGTCAAGCCGCATGCAAATTAATTAAAAAGATTAGGCGAAGCCGAAAAAGCCAAAGGCTGATGTTGTATTCAAACAGTTTTAGAGTATTATCACATGTGGTAAAAATAAAGTTAACAATGAACATTTGATAACAATTTAACACCATTAACATTACATATGTGATAATCCACTAAGTGAATAAAGCAAGCAAAATCCAAGTCACAAACCGATTAACACATGGGCTATCACTTTAGTTTATTATCGCAACTGATAAGACACTATGAACATTTTTTATTGTTGACATTGATACATGCTAAGAATTTCAAAAATAATCCCAATTAGTGTCACATTATATTGTGTTATCACCAATGATATTAATCATATATGGAATACCATAACTAATGTCACATTATATTGCTTTATCACATGAGATTTTATTATTATCTATTTATCAATAGTGATATTACAATGTCAAGGGTAATAAGTATTAAGCCACAGGTGAATTTTAGTTGATAAAGGTTATATTTATCACCGGTGATATTACAATCTCAGGGGTAATCAATGTTAAGCCACGAGTGAATCTTAGTTAATAAAGGTTTCGAAGGTGGATTTGACAAGTCTAAAGGCTGATGTTGTTTTCAAATAGACTTAAAATATCACAAGTGGTAAAGAAAGTTTATGTATATATCACTTGTAATATTATATCTAGTCTTTAGTGGTTAGGGGTTTAGGGTTTTTGGTATAGATTTTAAAGTTTATATATATATATATATATATATATATATTTATATATATATATATATATATATATATAACTCGTGATATTATACCTACTAGTTAAGGTTTTGGTGTTTTTGGAATAGGGTTTAGTGATTAGGGTTTTAGAGCTTTTGGTATAGGATTTACATGTTAGGGAGGGGGTTTATGGTTTTTAGTATAAAGTTTAGCGATTAGGAGTTTAGGGTTTTGGGTATACGGTTTAATGGTTAGGGGTTTAAGATATTTGGTATAGATTTTAAAGTTTATGTATATATCACTTGTGATATTATACCTAGTGGTTAGGGGTTTAGGGTTTTCGGTATAGGGTTTAGTGGTAAAGGGTTTAAGGTTTTTGGTATAGGGTTTAGTGGTTAGGGGTTTAGGGGTTTTAGTATAGGGTTTAGTGGTTAGGGAAGGGGTTTAGGGTTTAGGGTTTCTGGTATAAGGTTTAGCTGTTAGGGGTTTAGAATTTTGGTATAGGGTTTAGTGGTTAGGTGTTTAGGGTTTTGGTATAGGTTTTGGTGGTGAGGGGTTTAGGTTTTTTGGTATAGAGTTTAGTGATTAGGGGTTTAGGTTTTTTGGTATAGGTTTTAAAGTTTATGTATAAATCACTTATGATATTATACCTTGTGGTTGGGGGTTTAGGGTTTTTAGTATAGGGTTTAGTAGTTAGGGGTTTAGAGTTTTTGGTATAGATTTTAATATTTATGTATATATCACTTGTGATATTATACCTAGTGGTTAGGGATTTAGGGTTTTGGGTATACGGTTTAATGGTTAGGGGTTTAAGATATTTGGTATATATTTTAAAGTTTATGTATATATCACTTGTGATATTATTCCTAGTGTTTAGGGTTTTTGGTATAGGGTTTAGTGGTTAGGGGTTTAGGGTTTTTGGTATAGATTATAAAATTTATATATATATCACTTGTGATATTATACCTAAAGGTTAGAGGTTTAGAATTTTTGGTATATTGTTTAGTGGTTAGGGGTTTAGGGTTTTTGGTATAGATTATAAAATTTATATATATATCACTTGTGATATTATACCTAAAGGTTAGAGGTTTAGAATTTTTGGTATATTGTTTAGTGGTTAGGGGTTTAGGGTTTTTGGTATAGGGTTTAGCGGTTAGTGGTTTAGGGTTTTAGTATAAGGTTTAGTGGTTAGGTGTTTAGAGTTTTTGGTATAGGGTTTAGTGGTTAGTGGTTTAGGGTTTTAGTATAAGGTTTAGTGGTTAGGTGTTTAGAGTTTTTGGTATATGGTTTAGTGGTTAGGAGTTTAGAGTTTTTGGTATAGATTTTAAAGTTTATGTATACATCATTTGTGATATTATACCTAGTGGTTAGGGGTTAGGGGTTTAGGATTTTTGGTATAAGGTTTAGTGGTTAGGGGTTTAGGATTTTTGGTATCGGGTTTAATAGTTAGGGGTTTAGGGTTTTTGGTATATATTTTAAAGTTTATGTATATATCACTTGTGATATTATACCTAAAGGTTAGGGGTTTAGGATTTTTGGTATATGGTTTAGTGGAAGTTTATGTATATATCACTTGTGATATTATACCTAAAGGTTAGGGGTTTAGGATTTTTGGTATATGGTTTGGTGGTTAGGGGTTTAGGGTTTTTGTATAGATTCTAAAGTTTATGAATATATCACTTGTGATATTATACCTAGTGGTTAGGGGTTTAGGGTTTTTGGTATAGGGTTTAGTGATTAGGGGTTTAGGGTTTTTGGTATAGGGTTTAGTGGATGTGGAAGGGGGTTTAGGGTTTTTGGCATAGGGTTTAGCGGTTAGTGGTTTAGGGTTTTGGTATAGGGTTTAATGGTTAGTTGTTTAGGGTTTTTGGTATAGGGTTTAATGGTTAGGGGTTAAGGGTTTTTGGTATAGGTTTTAAAGTTTATTTATACATCACTTGTGATATTATACTTAATGGTTAGGGGCTTAAGGTTTAGTGGTTAGGGGTTTACGATTTTTGGTATACATTTTAATGTTAATGTATATATCACTTGTGATATTATACCTAGTGGTTAGTGATTTAGAGTTTTTGATATATGGTTTAGTGGTTAGGGGTTTAGGATTTTTTGGTATAGATTTTAAAGTTCATGTATATATCATTTGTGATATTATACCTAGTATTTAGGGATTTATTGTTTTTGGTATAAGGTTTAATGGTTAAGGGTTTAAGGTTTTTGGTATATATTTTAAAGTTTATGCATGTATCACTTGTGATATTATACCTAGTG